>WNWK01000494.1:352500-360000 GCA_009830355.1 Cherax destructor
AATAAATAAATAAATAAATAAATATAATATATATATATATATATATATATATATATATATATATATATATATATATATATATATAACTAAATATATTTTAGATAAGTTTACAATAATTTAATAATAAACAAGCACAATTAAATATATTTTTTCGTTAGGTTCACAGTTATTTTTGGTAAATTATTGCATACACAAATTTTTGCTTGTCTTATTCAACAAGAAGAGCGTTGCTATTTAAGCCAAAATTACAAATTTTACCTATTCGGCACGACATAATATATATATATATATATATATATATATATATATATATATATATATATATATATATGAGAGTATAGTTATACCAACACTCTTATATGGGTGTGAAGCATGGGTGATGAATGTTGCAACGAGGAGAAGGCTGGAGGCAGTGGAGATATCATGTCTGAGGTCAATGTGTGGTGTGAATATAATGCAGAGAATTCGGAGTTTGGAAATTAGGAGGAGGTGCGGGATTACCAAAACTATTATCCAGAGAGCTGAGGAGGGGTTGTTGAGGTGGTTCAGACATGTAGAAAGAATGGAACGAGACAGAATGACTTCGAGAGTGTATAAATCTGTAGGAGGGAAGGCGGGGTAGGGGTCGGCCTAGGAAAGGTTGGATGGAGGGGGTAAAGGAGGTTTTGTGTGTGAGGGGCTTGGACTTCCAGCAAGCATGTGTGAGCGTATTTGATAGGAGTGAATGGAGACATATGGTTTTTAATACTTGACGTGCTGTTGGAGTGTAAGCAAAGTAACATTTATGAAGGATTCAGGAAACCGGCAGGCCGGACTTGAGTTCTGGAGATGGGAAGTACAGTGCCGGCACTCTGAAGGAGGGTGTTAATGTTGCAGTTTTATAACTGTAGTGTAAAGCACCCCTCTGGCAAGACAGTGATGGAGTGAATGATGATGAAAGTTTTTCTTTTTCGGGCCACCCTGCCTTGGTGGGAATCAGCCGATGTGTTAATAAATATATATATATATATATATATATATATATATATATATATATATATATATATAAACAAGTTATAGAGGGACAGGGGAGAGAGGTATTATGCCCCTTTATCTTTCATGCTTGCCTCCCCCTTCATTTAACCCCCTCCCTTGCTCTTCTCTCTCTCTCTCTCTCTCATTGTTTCTTTCCCTTCCGTGTTCTCATTGTTATTGGGTGTCTCCCCCTTACAGCATCCCCCTCCCCCTTCCCTCTTACGAGGACTCTTGTGGTTGACAACTCTCCTCTCTACTGGTGATTATCTACTTCAAGTTGGCAACACTGTACTGAACCTCCTCCACTCTTGTGTTTCAGACTCCTGCAAAATAATGTGTTCTGGCTATAGTGTAATTACTTTGTGTGTGTGTGTGTGTGTGTCTGTGTGTGTGTGTGTGTCTGTCTGTCTCTCGGGTATTACATACACACTAACAGAGGTTACAACACTATCTACCAGTGGTCTACCACTGTCAATTTTTTTCTTTATAATTTGCGACCCTGACCACTTTTCAGCACCGCCGCAGTGATAACAAGTGATAAGAGGTTATCACTGTCATCAAGCCCCCCCCCCCCTCAGTCATCTACTCTGGGCATTTTACTAACAATTCTTAGTCTGTTAATAACTCTCACATGTGTTCCTCTATGTGTCCCCACCATACATATATTTATTATTTTTTTTAAATGTGATCCAGCCATGATGTTCTCTCTCTCTCTCTCTCCCCTCACCTGCCAATGTCTCCTTTAATCTGCATTGTGTCCACCGTTTATGGGTCATACATCCTTCCTCTCTCTCCCCCAGTCCCCCTCTTTATCGCTCTCTCTTCTTTATCACTCTCTCTCCCCTCTTCTTTATTGTTCTCTCTCTCTCTCTCTCTCTCTCTCTCTCTCTCTCTCTCTCACCACATATTAAAAATATACGATATATCTGCTAACATACCACGAACACATACAACCATCATCATACTGCACCATACAACCATCATCATACTGCACCATACAACCATCATCATACTGCACCATACAACCATCATACTGCACCATACAACCATCATCATACTGCACCATACAACCATCATATGCACCATACAACCATCATACTGCACCATACAACCATCATACTGCACCATACAACCATCATACTGCACCATACAACCATCATCATACTGCACCATACAACCATCATCATACTGCATCATACAACCATCATACTGCACCATACAACCATCATACTGCACCATACAACCATCATACTGCACCATACAACCATCATACTGCACCATACAACCATCATCATACTGCACCATACAACCATCATACTGCACCATACAACCCATATACATAAACATACTGCACCATACAACCATCATACTGCACCATACAACCATCATCATCTGCCCATACAACCATCATACTGCACCATACAACCATCATATCTGCACCATACAACCATCATACTGCACCATACAACCATCATACTGCACCATACAACCATCATCATACTGCACCATACAACCATCATACTGCACCATACAACCATCATCATACTGCACCATACAACCATCATACTGCACCATACAACCATCATCATACTGCACCATACAACCATCATACTGCACCATACAACCATCTCATACTGCACCATACAACCATCATACTGCACCATACAACCATCATACTGCACCATAAACAATCCATACAATCATACTGCACCATACAACCATCATCATACTGCACCATACAACCATCATACTGCACCATACAACCATCATACTGCACCATACAACCATCATACTGCACCATACAACCATCATACTGCACCATACAACCATCATACTGCACCATACAACCATCATACTGCACCATACAACCATCATACTGCACCATACAACCATCATACTGCACCATACAACCATCATCATACTGCATCATACAACCATCACCATCATACAACCATCACCATCACACAGCATCATACAACCATCACCATCATACAACCATCACCATCACACAGCATCATACAACCATCACCATCACACTGCATCATACAACCATCACCATCACACTGCATCATACAACCATCACCATCACACTGCATCATACAACCATCATCACACTGCAACATCATACAACCATCATCATCACACTGCATCATACAACCATCACCATCACACTGCATCATACAACCATCACCATCACACTGCATCATACAACCATCACCATCACACTGCATCATACAACCATCATCACACTGCAACATCATACAACCATCATCACACTGCAACATCATACAACCATCATCACACTGCATCATACAACCATCACCATCAAACTGCATCATACAACCATCACCATCACGCTGCATCATACAATCATCACACAGCATCATACAACCATCATCGCACTGCATCATACAATCATCACACTGCATCATACAACCATCATCATCACACTGCAACATACAACCATCATCACACTGCATCATACAACCATCACCATCACACAGCATCATACAACCATCATTATCACACTGCATCATCATACAACCATCATCATCACACTGCAACATCATACAACCATCATCACACTATCATACAATCATCACACAGCATCACCATCACACTGCAACATCATACAACCATCATCATCACACTGCAACATCATACAACCATCATCATCACACTGCAACATCATACAACCATCATCATCACACTGCAACATCATACAACCATCATCATCACACTGCAACATCATACAACCATCATCATCACACTGCAACATCATACAACCATCATCATCACACTGCAACATCATACAACCATCATCATCACACTGCAACATCATACAACCATCACCATCACACTGCAACATCATACAACCATCACCATCACACAACCATCACCATCACACAACCATCACCATCACACTGCATCATCATACAACCATCACTATCACACAGCAACATCACACAACCATCACCATTATACTTGCAACACATCTGGTGTGTGTGTTGCGGCAGAAGCAACACAAACATTACAGAGACGACCAGACACGAGCTGGGAACAGATTAGCACTGTAAGGTTGTTAGCAGGTGGAGTGGTAGTTAGCGGAAAGTGCTCGTTTGTAGCGCTGACGACGACCGCTAACTCAGCCTGCTGGCCAGATGGCAACACTGTTACACACACAAAGCAGAGGATCCATACACAGCTTGAAGAGGAGGTACGACAAGGCTCTCGACGGCAGGAGAGCGAACTCAGTAGCGGCCAACAAAATGCAGGGCCAGGAGCTGAGTCTCGACCCCTGGAACTACATCCACGTGAGTACGTGATGGGAACACTCAATATTACAAACAGAATTGATAAAAGGGTAGAAGACGGCTTGGAAAACCCTCAAGAGCGGTAAGTGAATTGGCTATTGGATACCAACCCCAGAGAATACAAAATTATGATAATAGAGAAAGGAGGGAGGAGCCGGAAATGTGAGAGAAAGATTAGAGAGGCTTCAAACCTCACGTGAAGACTAGCAACTAGCAACTGTTTTTTAGATTTTGTAACTGATTTTGCCATTGAAGCTGGCTGACCCAGTGGCTTGCGCGACGGTTTTAAGACTCTCTGATCACGGGTTCGAACCCCACCCGTGGTATGGTTCGAAGTGGCTAGTTTGTTTATCACATGTCCATCCTGTGGATGGTAGTGGCTAGTTTATTGTGCACCTCATATCCATCCTGTGGATGGTAGTGGCTAGTTTATTGTGTACCTCATATCCATCCTGTGGATGGTAGTGGCTAGTTTATTGTGTACCTCATATCCATCCTGGGAATGGTAGCACAACAGCATATGAATACACAATAGGCCTAGGAACTAGGCCTCAAAAGGGTTAACAGGAGGACATCTAGGTTTATATCAACAGTTCACTTATCTGTTACAGCAAATTTAGAAAATTTGCTTAATATATCTGGTATCTTATTTTTATTAAGAAGATACCTTGATATAGCACATAGGTTAGTATACTGTTTCTATATTATTTAATAAGTGGACAATGAAGCACAGCCCAGGAGCTAGAGTAGCACTGGAGAGGGAAAGCAGAGTGGTGGAGGGGGGAGAGGGTGCCTGTGAGGGGAGAGGGTGCTGGTGAGGGGAGAGGGTGCTGGTGAGGGGAGAGGGTGCTGGTGAGGGGAGAGGGTCCTTGTGAGGGGGAGGGTGCTGGTGAGGGGGGAGAGGGTGCTGGTGAGGGGAGAGGGGAGAGGACAGGTGTTATGGCGTGTCTAGTGGTTGTTGTGGTGTACCCTCCCCTCATCTCCCTCTCCCCTTACTCTTCCCTTCCTCTCCCCTCTCATCTCTTCCCCTCCTTTCCCCACTCACTGCATCCCTCTAGTATCTGCTCCTGCCCCTCTCTTTATTTTCCCCCTTCCCCTCGGGCATAACACTTCCCCTCCCATCACCCTTTCCATTCCCATTCCCTTTCCTTCCTCCCCCTCTCCTCTTCACTGCATACCTCAGTCTTCCCCCCTCCCTCCCCATGTCCATCGTAGCTCTGATTTTATATTAGAGAGAGAGAGAGAGAGAGAGAGAGAGAGAGAGAGAGAGAGAGAGAGAACATGCTCACACAAGCAATATTAATTTTTCCCGTTAACACACCTTCTCCCCTCCCTCTCTCCCCTCCCCCTTTTTTTTATAAAAAAATTCCCCCGGCCTTGTTAAAAAATTGTATATGGTGTGTGAAGGTGGTGATCAACAGTGCGTGTGTGCCACTCCCACAACACTGTGTATACCTGGAGGCTGTTCCGGGGGTAAACGCCCCCCGGGGACCGGTCCATGACCAGGCCTCATGGTGAATTAGGACCTGATCAACCAGGCTGTAAACAGACGTAGGAACCACAGACCGGCTGGTCAGGTACTGACTTTAGGTGTCTGTCCAGCTCCCTAATGAAGACAGCCAGAGGTCTATTGGTAATCCCCCTTATGTATGGTGGGAGGCTGCTAAAGTCTTGGGCCCCTGACACTTATTGTGTTGTCTCTCAGTGTACTCGTGGCACCCCTGCTTTTCATTGGGGGAATATTACACCACCTGCCCAGTCTTTTGCTTTCGTAGGGAAGTGATTTTCGTGTGCAGATTTGGGACTAGTCTTCTAGGATTTTTCAAGTGTATATTATCTATCTTTCTCGCCTGTGTTCCAAGGAATACAGGTCAAGGGACTTCAAATGTACTTATATGTACAGTGAAAGTTCTCTGTACATTCTCCAGGTCTGCAATTTCACCTGCATTGAAAGGGAAGGTCAGTGTACAGTAACATTCCAGCCTAAAGAGAATAAGCAATTTGAAGAGAATCATGGGCATGGCGTCCCTAGTTTTGAAGATTCTCATTATCCATCCTGTCATTTTCCTAGCAGGTATAGTATATACATTGTTGTAATCTTTGAAAGTGAGGTTCTCTGACATTATCACTCCCAGGTCCTTCACATTAGTTTTCCGTTCTATTGTGTAGTTGGAATTTGTTTTATACTCCGATACAGTTTTAATTTCAAGTTTTCCATAGCGGAATAATTGAAATTTCTCATCATTGAACTTCACATTGTTTTCCGAGGTCCATTTAAAGATTTGGTTAATATCCGCCAGGAGTCTTGCGGTGTCTTCCGTGGAGGTCACCGTCACGCAAATTCTCGCATCGTCAGCAAAGATACGGTGATGTGGCTTACATCTCTATGTCAGATATGAGAATGAGGAACAGGATGGGAGCGAGTACTGTGCCTTGTGGAACAGAGATTTTCACAGTAGCTGCCTCTGACTACTGTTTACTATTACTCTGTGTTCTATTACTCTGTGTTCTATTACTCTGTGTTCTATTACTCTGTGTTCTATTACTCTGTGTTCTATTACTCTGTGTTCTATTACTCTGTGTTCTATTACTCTGTGTTCTATTACTCTGTGTTCTATTACTCTGTGTTCTATTACTCTGTGTTCTATTACTCTGTGTTCTATTACTCTGTGTTCTATTACTCTGTGTTCTATTACTCTGTGTTCTATTACTCTGTGTTCTATTACTCTGTGTTCTATTACTCTGTGTTCTATTACTCTGTGTTCTATTACTCTGTGTTCTATTAGGAAGTTACAGATCCATCTACAGAATTTTCCCGTTATTTCTTTATCAGACATTTTGTGTGCTATTACACTGTGGTCACACTTGTCCAAGGCTTTCGCTAAGTCTGTGTATACTACATCTGCATTTTGTTTGTCCTCCAGAGCATCCAAGACCATGGCATAGTGCTCCAGTAGTTGTGAGAGGCAGGAGCGACCATCCAAGACCATGTCATAGTGGTCCAGTAGTTGTGAGAGGCAGGAGCGACCATCCAAGACCATGTCATAGTGGTCCAGTAGTTGTGAGAGGCAGAAGCGACCATCCAAGACCATGTCATAGTGGTCCAGTTGTTGTGAGAGGCAGGAGCGACCATCCAAGACCATGTCATAGTGGTCCAGTATTTGTGAGAGGC
>WNWK01000494.1:367500-470532 GCA_009830355.1 Cherax destructor
GGGAACAAGGGACTGGAGGGGAGGGAGGGAGGGAACGAGGGACTGGAGGGAAGAAGGGAGGGAGGGAGGGTAGAGAGGAACAGAGAGCACATCACTCCACAATATGTGTTCCTTCTATCAACATAACATCTGAAACACCTGAGAAACTTTTACAAAAGACCTGCCTAACTTTCTACAACACCTGTGAGACTTTCTAAAAGCACCAGAGTGACTTTCTAAAAGCACCAGAGTGACTTTCTAAAAGCACCAGAGTGACTTTCCGCAACACCTGAGTGACTTTCCGCAACACCTGAGTGACTTTCCACAACACCTGAGTGACTTTCCGCAACACCTGAGTGACTTTCCGCAACACCTGAGTGACTTTCCACAACACCTGAGTGACTTTCCGCAACACCTGAGTGACTTTCCGCAACACCTGAGTGACTTTCCACAACACCTGAGTGACTTTCCACAACACCTGAGTGACTTTCCACAACACCTATCATTCTACTAAACACACACACATCTTGGGGTGAGTATAACACCGAGCACATCTCCTGAGGCACACATCAATCAGATAACTGCTGCAGCATATGGGCGACTGGCAAACCTGAGAATAGCGTTCCGATACCTCATTAAGGAATCGTTCAAGACTCTGTACACGGTGTAAGTCAGGCCCATACTGAAGTATGCAGCACCAGTTTGCAACCCACACCTGGTCAAGCACGTCAAGAAATTAGAGAAAGTGCAAAGGTTTGCAACAAGGCTAGTTCCATAGTTAAGGGGTATTTCCTACGAAGAAAGGTTAAGGGAAATCGGCCTGACGACACTGGAGGACAGGAGGGTCAGAGGAGACATGATAACGACATATAAAATACTGAGAGGAATTGACAGGGTGGACAGAGACAGGATGTTCCAGAGATGGGACACAGCAACAAGGGGACACAACTGGAAGTTGAAGATTCAGATGAATCAGAGATGTTAGGAAGTATTTCTTTAGTCACAGAGTTGTCAGAAAGTGGAATAGTCTGGCATGTAAGGTAGTGGAGGCAGGAACATAGTTTTAAGACGAGGTATGATAAAGCTCATGGAGCAGGGAGAGAGTGGACATAGTAGCGATCAGTGAAGAGGCGGAGCCAGGAGCTGTGAATCGACCCCTGCAACCACAAACAGGTGAGTACACACACACACACACACACACTCCTTCAGTCCACATCAACTTGAGATAATGGAAAATATGTAAAGGAAAAAAACACAAGAGGAAGGGGTGGTGTCCTACTCACAGAAAACACACGAGGAAGGGGTGGTGTCCTACTCACAGAAAACACACGAGGAAGGGGTGGTGTCCTACTCACAGAAAACACACGAGGAAGGGGTGGTGTCCTACTCACATAAAACACACGAGGAAAGGGTGGTGTCCTACTCACATAAAACACACGAGGAAGGGGTGGTGTCCTACTCACATAAAACACACGAGGAAGGGGTGGTGTCCTACTCACAGAAAACACACGAGGAAGGGGTGGTGTCCTACTCACAGAAAACACACGAGGAAGGGGTGGTGTCCTACTCACAGAAAACACACGAGGAAGGGTGGTGTCCTACTCACAGAAAACACACGAGGAAGGGGTGGTGTCCTACTCACATAAAACACACGAGGAAGGGGTGGTGTCCTACTCACAGAAAACACACGAGGAAGGGGTGGTGTCCTGCTCACAGAAAACACACGAGGAAGGGGTGGTGTCCTACTCACAGAAAACACAAGAGGAAGGGGTGGTGTCCTACTCACAGAAAAAACACGAGGAAGGGGTGGTGTCCTGCTCACAGAAAACACAGAGGAAGGGTGGTGTCCTACTCACAGAAAACACAGAGGAAGGGGTGGTGTCCTACTCACAGAAAACACAGAGGAAGGGGTGGTGTCCTACTCACAAAAACACAAGAGGAAGGGGTGGTGTCCTACTCACAGAAAACACAGGAGGAAGGGGTGGTGTCCTCTCACAGAAAACACACGAGGAAGGGGTGGTGTCCTACTCACAGAAACACACGAGGAAGGGGTGGTGTCCTCTCCAAAAACACACGAGGAAGGGTGGTGTCCTGCTCACATAAAACACACGAGGAAGGTGGTGTCCTACTCACAGAAAACACACGAGGAAGGGGTGGTGTCCTGCTCACATAAAACACACAGGAATGGGTGGTGTCCTACTCACAGAAAACACACGAGGAAGGTGGTGTCCTACTCACAGAAAACACAGAGGAAGGGGTGGTGTCCTACTCACAGAAAACACAAAGGGGTGGTGTCCTACTCACATAAAACACACGAGGAAGGGGTGGTGTCCTACTCACAGAAAACACAAGAGGAAGGGTGGTGTCCTACTCACAGAAAACACAAGAGGAAGGGTGGTGTCCTACTCACAAAAACACACGAGGAAGGGGTGGTGTCCTACTCACAGAAAACACAGAGGAAGGGGTGGTGTCCTACTCACAAAAACACAGAGGAAGGGGTGGTGTCCTGCTCACAGAAAACACAAGAGGAAGGGTGGTGTCCTACTCACAGAAAACACAAGAGGAAGGGTGGTGTCCTACTCACAGAAAACACAAGAGGAAGGGTGGTGTCCTACTCACAGAAAACACAAGAGGAAGGGGTGGTGTCCTACTCACAGAAAACACAAGAGGAAGGGGTGGTGTCCTGCTCACAGAAAACACAAGAGGAAGGGGTGGTGTCCTACTCACAGAAAACACAAGAGGAAGGGGTGGTGTCCTGCTCACAGAAAACACAAGAGGAAGGGGTGGTGTCCTACTCACAGAAAACACAAGAGGAAGGGGTGGTGTCCTACTCACAGAAAACACAAGAGGAAGGGGTGGTGTCCTACTCACAGAAAACACAGGAGGAAGGGGTGGTGTCCTACTCACAGAAAACACAAGAGGAAGGGGTGGTGTCCTACTCACAGAAAACACAGGAGGAAGGGTGGTGTCCTGCTCACAGAAAACACAAGAGGAAGGGTGGTGTCCTACTCACAGAAAACACAAGAGGAAGGGGTGGTGCCCTGCTCACATAAAACACACGAGGAAGGGGTGGTGTCCTACTCACAGAAAACACAAGAGGAAGGGGTGGTGTCCTGCTCACAGAAAACACACGAGGAAGGGGTGGTGTCCTACTCACAGAAAACACAGGAGGAAGGGGTGGTGTCCTGCTCACATAAAACACACGAGGAAGGGGTGGTGTCCTGCTCATATAAAACACACGAGGAAGGGGTGGTGTCCTACTCACAGAAAACACACAAGGAAGGGGTGGTGTCCTGCTCACAGAAAACACCCGAGGAAGGGGTGGTGTCCTACTTACAGAAAACACACGAGGAAGGGGTGGTGTCCTGCTCACAGAAAACACACGAGGAAGGGGTGGTGTCCTGCTCACAGAAAACACACGAGGAAGGGGTGGTGTCCTACTCACAGAAAACACACGAGGAAGGGGTGGTGTCCTGCTCACATAAAACACACGAGGAAGGGGTGGTGTCCTGCTCACAGAAAACACGAGGAAGGGGTGGTGTCCTACTCACAGAAAACACACGAGGAAGGGGTGGTGTCCTACTCACAGAAAACACACGAGGAAGGGGTGGTGTCCTACTCACAGAAAACACACGAGGAAGGGGTGGTGTCCTACTCACATAAAACACACGAGGAAGGGGTGGTGTCCTACTCACAGAAAACACACGAGGAAGGGGTGGTGTCCTACTCACAGAAAACACAAGAGGAAGGGGTGGTGTCCTACTCACAGAAAACACAAGAGGAAGGGGTGGTGTCCTACTCACAGAAAACACAAGAGGAAGGGGTGGTGTCCTACTCACAGAAAACACAAGAGGAAGGGGTGGTGTCCTACTCACAGAAAACACAAGAGGAAGGGGTGGTGTCCTACTCACAGAAAACACACGAGGAAGGGTGGTGTCCTACTCACAGAAAACACAAGAGGAAGGGGTGGTGTCCTACTCACAGAAAACACAAGAGGAAGGGGTGGTGTCCTACTCACAGAAAACACAAGAGGAAGGGGTGGTGTCCTACTCACAGAAAACAAGATGAGAGCTCCACCAGCATGTCCTGGCAGGGGTGACTTCTATATTCCCCTCTCCCCTCCCCTTATCTACCTTCCCCTCTCCCATCTTCTACCACCCCCTCCCCTCTGCTAACCCAACCACTACTGATATATATATATATATGTATATTATGGTATATACACTGATAAATGTTTGAGTGTATACACAGAGTTGAGTCACTATTTTAGGTATTAAAGAATTGACTGGCGGTGACCTGCAGCCTTAATGACCTTCGTGTAGTTATAGCCTTTAACGACCCTCGTTTAGTAGATAGGCCTTAATGACCTTCTTATAGTAGACGTAATGACCCTCATATAGTAGACCTTAATGACCCTCGTGTAGTAGACCTTAATGACCCTGGTGTAGACCTTAATGACCCTGGTGTAGACCTTAATGACCCTCGTGTAGTAGACCTTAATGACCCTCGTGTAGTAGACCTTAATGACCCTGGTGTAGACCTTAATGACCCTCGTGTAGACCTTAATGACCCTCGTGTAGACCTTAATGACCCTCGTGTAGACCTTAATGACCCTCGTGTAGACCTTAATGACCCTCGTGTAGACCTTAATGACCCTCGTGTAGACCTTAATGACCCTCGTGTAGACCTTAATGACCCTCGTGTAGACCTTAATGACCCTCGTGTAGTAGATTTTAAACTCCCATTAACCAACCACGACTCAATCAATTTTGAGCCAGGGCATAGAAGGGTAACTCCAATCCCTGTGATCGAGAGCCCTACATCAGCATCAAGGCACCTTAGTGGTGAGTTGTCTTCAACCAGGGGAGGGTTGGCACCTGCGGGGGGGTAGGTGCCAAGATGCTGGCCAAGGGATCTTGATCCAAGTAAATGGAGCTGCCTCCCTAAATTACAGTAATTATAAATTTACAATAATTTAATATAATTAATAATAATAATGATTCACATTCATCTGATTTCTTTAATAAAATAAAATTTTCTCTCTGTACGTATGTACGTTTATATGTACGTATGTATATATGTACGTTTATATGTACGTATGTATATATGTACGTTTATATGTACGTATGTATATATGTACGTTTATATGTACGTATGTATATATGTACGTTTATATGTACGTATGTATATATGTACGTTTATATGTACGTATGTATATATGTACGTTTATATGTACGTATGTATATATGTACGTTTATATGTACGTATGTATATATGTACGTTTATATGTTCGTATGTATATATGTACGTTTATATGTACGTATGTATATATTACGTTTATATTATATATATATATATATATATATATATATATATATATATATATATATATATATATATATATATATATATATATATATGAGGGAGGTAAGGAGGGGATGAGAGGGAGAATAAGGAGGGAGGGAGGGAGAATAAGGAGAGGGAGAAGAGAGGAGTGTGGAGAGTGCTTGGAATGGGATTAAACTAAATTGGATCATAGGATCGACAAACTCTTGAAGTGATCGCTTCAACTCTCTTCTTCCCCTCTTCCTCATCCCCTCTCTCCTCTTCCCCTCAAGTAAGGGAGACCCCTCTCTCTCATCGTCTCAAACCCCCTCTCCCCCACCTCCCTACCTTCCTACTCCAGCACTAGTGTACACACACCTCCGACCCTCCTACACTGTTCATGTGGAGGAATGTGGCACTGTTGGTGGTGCCACTGGTGGTGGTGGCACTGGTGGTGCCACTGGTGATACTGGTGTTGGTGGCACTGGTGGTGCCACTGGTGGTGATACTGGTGGTGGTGGCACTGGTGGTGCCACTGTTGGTGCCACTGGTGGTGATACTGGTGGTGGTGGCACTGGTGGTGCCACTGTTGGTGCCACTGGTGATGGTGGCACTGGTGGTGGTGGCTTTGTTGGTGACATTGGTGGTGGTTCCACTGATGCCACTGGTGATGGTGGCACTGGTGGTTGTACTAGTTATGTTGGTTATGGTGGTAGTGGCAGGGTGCACACACACACACGGGGCCAGGAGCTATGAATCGATCTCTGCAACCACAATTAGGTGAGTACACCTTCCCCACCACCTCATCCCACCTACCACAACCATACCTCAACCCCCCACATTACTCTGAACCACAACACACATCTTTGGGGGACTGATCTCCTGTAGCCACTGTTCAAGTCACCTCTACACCCGACTGAAGAAGCCTGCTGAGCAGGCGAAACGTTTTGAAAATAACGATAGGTAGTGCACACAACTGAGAGAAGCTTAAACGAAGAAGGCAGAAGAGAGAAGTCATTTGTGTGTTGTGCCTCTTTAGTCTTCAAAACTTATTTCACCACAAACTATTATACAGCCTCTCATCATTCAGCAACGTACGTTTACCGACGCCTCGGACTTATGATGGGCTCTCTGACCGATGAAGAGCAGAATATCAGAAGTGGAAGATGATAGAGATAAACTCACAGCACTGACATCAAGTAGTGTTTTTCCTGAGGGATGTCACATAATGAGGGAGAGATAGTAGGGAGGAACGGGAAGATGGAAGAGGGGGAAAGGAGGAGGAGGAGGAGGAAGAGGAGGGAGGGACTTGCATGCTGTTGCAAACCCCAAGATTGCTGGGGGGGGTGCAAGAGAGTGGTTCACGTGACTAATTTGCTATTGAACAGTAAGCGAACTTTACAACGAACTAATGTAAAACTGATCCTGAACACGGGTGAACATAACACATAACTCACACAACCCCCAGATTGAACTTCTGAACACTGATGAACATAGCGAGGGGGGGGAGGATCACACATCTTTCTCCCTCACCCTTTACCCCAGAGTGGAGAAAAAAAGAGGGTGTGTGAGGGGTGGTGAGGGGTGGTGGTGAGGAGTGTTGGTGAGGGGTTGAGGTGAGGAGTGTTGGTGAGGGGTGGTGAGTGTGTTGGTGAGGGTGGTGGTGAGGGTGGTGCTGAGGGGTGCTGGTGAGGGGTGGTGCTGAGGGGTGTTGGTGAGGGGTGGTGTGTTGGTGAGGGTGGTGCTGAGGGTGGTGCTGTGGGGTGGTGCTGAGGGGTAGTGCTGAGGGGTGGTGCTGAGGGGTGGAGGTGAGGGGTGTTGGTGAGGGGTGGTGGTGAGGGGTGTTGGTGAGGGGTGTTGGTGAGGGGTGTTGGTGAGGGGTGGTGCTGAGGGGTGTTGGTGAGGGGTGGTGTTGGTGAGGGGTGGTGTTGGTGAGGGGTGGTGTTGGTGAGGGGTGGTGTTGGTGAGGGTGGTGTTGGTGAGGGTGGTGTTGAGGGTGGTGCTGAGGGGTGTTGGTGAGGGGTGGTGTTGGTGAGGGTGGTGCTGAGGGTGGTGCTGAGGGGTGTTGGTGAGGGGTGGTGTTGGTGAGGTGGTGCTGAGGGTGGTGCTGAGGGGTGTTGGTGAGGGGGGGGTGGTAGTGGGGGGAGGTTAGAGTATTAAAAAACTTGTACAATAACTGTGCCAGTGTTGCTTGATCAAACACTCCACTCTGTAAGTCAAACATTTTAACGCCCCTACCCCTTCCCCTCCCACTCTCACTCCCCTCCCCCTCTTACCTATTTTCCACCCTCCCATATCTGTCTCTCTCTCTCTCCCCTCTTTCCTGCCCACATTCTTAACTCATCTTATTCTTCCTTCCTTTCGTATTTCCTTCCCATCAATAGTAATTAGTATTTATAGTAATTAATAATAGTAATTAACATTAATAGTAATATTAATACTTAATAATAGTAATTATTAATAATTAATAATAGTAATGATTAATAATATTAATTATTAATAATAGTAATTAATAATAGTAATTAATAATTAACAATTACTAATAGTAATTAATAATTAACAATTACTAATAGTAATTAATATGAACATTGCTGCCTGTATGTTGTCTAAGATGCTGTATAACTACACTATGATGGAATATTATACTAGAAAGCGAGTAGGGTGGGGAGAGAACCTTCTGCTTCTCTACAATACAACTTTCTTTCTTATCAGGTTTCTCTCTCTCTCTCTCTCTTTCTCTCTCTCTCTCTCTCTCTTCTCCATTACAATATTGTTCATATTATTCACTCCTTCACCTTCTTATTGTATTCCTTCCCTCCCTCTCTTCTTCCCTGCCTCCCTCCCTCCCTCTCTTCTTCCCTGCCTCCCTCCCTCCCTCTCTTCTTCACTCCCTCCCTCCCTCTCTTCTTCACTCCCTCCCTCCCTCCCTCTCTTCTTCACTCCCTCCCTCTCCCCTTCCCTACGTCCCTCTCCCCTTCCCTCCTCTGTCAATCTTTCTTCCTTCCTTGTCAATCTTCCCTCCTATTCCCCTCATCTTCCCCCTCCCCCTCTAACACCATCTTCCCCCCCCCCTTCTAACAACACTCACCTCTTTAATTTTTTCTTCCTTCCCACTTCTCATCTGTTGCAGCTCCACCATCTATAACCCCCTTACCTTCTCATTACCCCCCCCTCCCCTTCCCCTCCCCTCCCCCTCCACTGAGGGTTCTGTACAGTATTCCGTCCCCACCACAGCACCTGCCACAATGACACAGCTGCAGGAGGGGGTGGAGGAGGAGGGGGTGGGGAAGGAAGAGGAATTTGAGGATAAGGAGAATGCTGAAAAATATAAGGGAGGGGGAGGGGAGAAGAGAGAATGGGAGGTGGGTAAAAATTAGGGAAGGGAAAGAAAGTAAAGGTGGGGAGAAAACAGAGAAGAGAATGTAGGGGAGAGAGAGAGGGAGGGGCAGAAGTAGGGAAGATAGAAATGAAGGAAAGGATGTAGGGTAGGAGAAAGTGGGGAGGAAAGGAAGGTAGAAAGGGAGAGAATGTAGGAGCGTAGGGAAGGGATGGAGGGAGAGGGGGAGGGAGGGAAGGGATGGAGGGAGAGGGGAGGG
The DNA here is from genome assembly GCA_009830355.1 of Cherax destructor. Lineage (NCBI taxonomy): Eukaryota > Metazoa > Arthropoda > Malacostraca > Decapoda > Parastacidae > Cherax > Cherax destructor. The sequence continues at coordinate 376,401 of WNWK01000494.1, forward strand.
AGGGAAGGGATGGAGGAGAGGGGGAGGGAGGGAAGGGATGGAGGGAGAGGGGGAGGGAGGGAAGGGATGGAGGGAGAGGGGAGGGAGGGAAGGGATGGAGGGAGAGGGGGAGGGAGGGAAGGGATGGAGGGAGAGGGGGAGGGAGGGAAGGGATGGAGGGAGAGGGGGAGGAAGGGAAGGGATGGAGGGAGAGGGGGAGGGAGGGAAGGGATGGAGGGAGAGGGGGAGGGAGGGAAGGGATGGAGGGAGAGGGGGAGGGAGGGAAGGGATGGAGGGAGAGGGGGAGGGAGGGAAGGGATGGAGGGAGAGGGGGAGGGAGGGAAGGGATGGAGGGAGAGGGGGAGGGAGGGAAGGGATGGAGGGAGAGGGGAGGGAGGAAGGATGGAGGGAGAGGAAGGGAGGGAAGGGATGGAGGGAGAGGGAGAGGAAGGGATGGAGGAGAGGAGGGAGAAGGGATGAGGGAGGAGGGAGGAAGGGATGGAGGAGAGGAGGGAGGGAATGGAAGGAAGGGAGAGAAGGATATAAAGTCACAATTTTAACAGTTTAAATATTGTCTCCTCCACCAGACACACTCGTCCCCTTTATTGACAACGTTTCGCCCACACATTGGTCTTCATCAAGTCACAAACAGATGTGTTTGTGATAAAGCCCACGGTGTGGGCGAAACGTCGTCAATAAAGCCCACGGTGTGAGCGAAACGTCGTCAATAAAGCCCACGGTGTGAGCGAAACGTCGTCAATAAAGCCCACGGTGTGAGCGAAACGTCGTCAATAAAGCCCACGGTGTGGGCGAAACGTCGTCAATAAAGCATCACATAATACTGCAACTCTGTTTACTTTCCCATCTTGTTGATATTGTTATAGCCACTTGGGCGCACGCCATAGTCCCCACGGGTGGTTGCCAAAGCCTCGTCCCCACCTGAGAGTTATCACCTGAGCCTCGTCCCCACCTGAGAGGAGTTATCACCAAGCCTCTGTCCCCACCTTGAGAATGGTTATCCACCAGCCTCGTCCCCACCTGAGAGTGGTTATCACCAGCCTCGTCCCCACCTGAGAGTGGTTACACCAGCCTCGTCCCCACCTGAGAGGGGTTATCACCAGCCTGTCCCCACCTGAGAGGGGTTACACCAGCCTGTCCCCACCTGAGAGGGTTATCCAGCCTCGTCCCCACCTGAGAGGGGTTACACCAGCCTCGTCCCCACCTGAGAGGTTATCACCAGCCTCGTCCCCACCTGAGAGGGGTTACACCAGCCTCGTCCCCACCTGAGAGGGTTTCACCAGCCTCGTCCCCACCTGAGAGGGTTATCACCAGCCTCGTCCCCACCTGAGAGGTTACACCAGCCTGTCCCCACCTGAGAGGGTTACACCAGCCTCGTCCCCACCTGAGAGGGTTACACCAGCCTGTCCCCACCTGAGAGGGGTTACCCAGCCTGTCCCCACCTGAGAGGGGTTACCCAGCCTCGTCCCCACCTGAGAGGGTTACCACCAGCCTCGTCCCCACCTGAGAGGGTTACCACAGCCTCGTCCCCACCTGAGAGGGTTACCCAGCCTCGTCCCCACCTGAGAGGGGTTCACCAGCCTGTCCCCACCTGAGAGGGTTACCACCAGCCTCGTCCCCACCTGAGAGGGTTATCACCAGCCTCGTCCCCACCTGAGAGGGTTACACCAGCCTCGTCCCCACCTGAGAGGGTTACCACCAGCCTCGTCCCCACCTGAGAGGGGTTATCACCAGCCTCGTCCCCACCTGAGAGGGGTTACCACCAGCCTCGTCCCCACCTGAGAGTGGTTACCACCAGCCTCGTCCCCACCTGAGAGTGGTTACCACCAGCCTCGTCCCCACCTGAGAGTGGTTACCACCAGCCTCGTCCCCACCTGAGAGTGGTTACACCAGCCTCGTCCCCACCTGAGAGGGGTTACCACCAGCCTCGTCCCCACCTGAGAGGGGTTACACCAGCCTCGTCCCCACCTGAGAGGGTTATCACCAGCCTCGTCCCCACCTGAGAGGGTTATCACCAGCCTCGTCCCCACCTGAGAGGGGTTATCACCAGCCTGTCCCCACCTGAGAGGGTTACACCAGCCTCGTCCCCACCTGAGAGGGGTTATCACCAGCCTCGTCCCCACCTGAGAGGGGTTACCACCAGCCTCGTCCCCACCTGAGAGTGGTTACCACCAGCCTCGTCCCCACCTGAGAGGGGTTACCACCAGCCTCGTCCCCACCTGAGAGTGGTTACCACCAGCCTCGTCCCCACCTGAGAGGGGTTACCACCAGCCTCGTCCCCACCTGAGAGTGGTTACCACCAGCCTCGTCCCCACCTGAGAGTGGTTACCACCAGCCTCGGGGGGGGGGGGGGGGGGGGGGGGGGGGGGGGGGGGCCCCCCCCCCCCCCCCCCCCCCCCCCCCCCCCCCCCCCCCCCCCCCCCCCCCCCCCCCAGCCTCGTCCCCACCTGAGAGTGGTTACCACCAGCCTCGTCCCCACCTGAGAGTGGTTACCACCAGCCTCGTCCCCACCTGAGAGGGTTACCACCAGCCTCGTCCCCACCTGAGAGGGGTTATCTCCAGCCTCGTCCCCACCTGAGAGGGGTTATCACCAGCCTCGTCCCCACCTGAGAGGGGTTATCACCAGCCTCGTCCCCACCTGAGAGGGTTATCACCAGCCTCGTCCCCACCTGAGAGTGGTTACCACCAGCCTCGTCCCCACCTGAGAGTGGTTATCACCAGCCTCGTCCCCACCTGAGAGTGGTTACCACCAGCCTCGTCCCCACCTGAGAGTGGTTATCACCAGCCTCGTCCCCACCTGAGAGGGTTATCTCCAGCCTCGTCCCCACCTGAGAGGGGTTATCTACCAGCCTCGTCCCCACCTGAGAGGGGTTATCACCAGCCTCGTCCCCACCTGAGAGGGGTTACCACCAGCCTCGTCCCCACCTGAGAGGGGTTATCACCAGCCTCGTCCCCACCTGAGAGGGTTATCACCAGCCTCGTCCCCACCTGAGAGGGTTACACAGCTGTCCCACGAGAGGGGTACAAGCCTGATCTCCCACCTTATGGTTACCACAGCTCGTCGCAATGAGATGGTTATCCGACACAGGTGAGTCGTCCTGCACACCTGAGTGGTTAGCCACCAGCCTGTCCCACCTGAGAGAGAGTTATCACATGCCTTCCAACTGAGAAGGGTTATTCGAAGGATCAGAAACCCGTGCCACCAGTCCCGGAGAGTGGAAGTCAACCAGGCCTGCGATCCACTGAGTAGGAGTGATCACTGCACTCGTGCCCCTCTGCAAAGAGAGTGATTATGTGTGAATGATGGTGAAGGCATTTCTTTCTTCTTTAAGGTCAACCTTCCTCGGTGGGAGAAGGCCAGCGTGTTTGAAAAAAGACGTAGAGAAAATCAATTTCGCAAGAGAGACAGTGGGCACCGTAGCGACCAGACGTGGAGTCAAGGAAGAGACACAGTGGGCACCGTAGCGACCAGACGTGGAGTCAAGGAAGAGACACAGTGGGCACCGTAGCGACCAGACGTGGAGTCAAGGAAGAGACACAGTGGGCACCGTAGCGACCAGACGTGGAGTCAAGGAAGAGACACAGTGGGCACCGTAGCGACCAGACGTGGAGTCAAGGAAGAGACACAGTGGGCACCGTAGCGACCAGACGTGGAGTCAAGGAAGAGACACAGTGGGCACCGTAGCGACCAGACATGGAGTCAAGGAAGAGACACAGTGGGCACCGTAGCCACCAGACATGGAGTCAAGGAAGAGACACAGTGGGCACCGTAGCCACCAGACATGGAGTCAAGGAAGAGACACAGTGGGCACCGTAGCCACCAGACATGGAGTCAAGGAAGAGACACAGTGGGCACCGTAGCCACCAGACATGGAGTCAAGGAAGACACACAGTGGGCATCATAGCGACCAGACGTGAAGGTAAGTCTGCCAAACATGATTCACCAGTGTACCACATCGGTTCACAGCTTCGGCGTGCTGCCTTGTGACTGGCTAGGTGAACCAAGGTGCTAGCATAACTAGAGGACCCCTACTCGTTACACTCTTAGCACCTGGTTCACTGGTCGCCAGCGCACGACTATATATGTGTGACATACGCAGAATAAAATGTAACATATACTTATCATGCCACAATGATTCACTAGATAGAAGTGGAACTCCCGCACTCTGTATGAAGTCACACACACAAACATACAGACTCGTCCACGCCAGCTCGTGTGTGTGTGTGTGTGTGTGTGTGTGTGTGTGTTGACATTCCGTATGTCCTTGTGTCTATTTGTACGTGTGTTTGTCTGAACAATTGTTTTTGTGATTTTTATGTTTTGCTACGCGTGCGCGCATGTGTGGCTATATATATATATATATATATATATATATATATATATATATATATATATATATATATATATATATATATATATATATATATATATTTTTGTGTTTGTTTATTATTAAATTATTGTAAACTTGTATAAATATATTTAGTTGGATTAGGCTAAATTATATAGCGCTTGTTAAAAGGTTAGGTAAGTTTTCTAAGGTACTTTTGGTACAAAATTATTAATTTTACATTAACTTAAATGAAAAATATATATCTTTAAATGTATAAGAGAAAATTTTAAATTGACCAGTTTTACATATTCGACGACATATATATATATATATATATATATATATATATATATATATATATATATATATATATATATCCTCAGCTTCTCACTCTCTATCCCCCTCAGCTGCCTTTCTCTCTCTCCCCCTTTGCTGTCTTCTCTCTCCCCTTTGCTGTCTTCTCTCTCTCCCCTTTGCTGTCTTCTCTCTCCCCTTTGCTGTCCTCTCTCTCTCCCCTTTGCTGTCTTCTCTCTCTCTCCCCTTTGCTGTCTTCTCTCTCCTCTCTCTCTCCCTTTGCTGTCTTCTCTCTCTCCCCTTTGCTGTCTTCTCTCTCCCTTTGCTGTCTTCTCTCTCTCTCCCCCTTTGCTGTCTTCTCTCTCTCCCCTTTGCTGTCTTCTCTCCTTCTGTCTTCTCCCCCTTTGCTGTCTTCTCTCTCTCTCTCCCCTTTGCTGTCTTCTCTCTCTCTCTCCCCCTTTGCTGTCTTCTCTCTCTCTCTCCCTTTGCTGTCTTCTCTCTCTCTCTCCCCTTTGCTGTCTTCTCTCTCTCTCTCCCCTTTGCTGTCTTCTCTCTCTCTCTCTTCCCTTTGCTGTCTTCTCTCTCTCTCTCCCTTTGCTGTCTTCTCTCTCTCTCTCCCCTTTGCTGTCTTCTCTCTCTCTCTCTTTTCTCCTTTGCTGTCTTTCTCTCTCCTCTCTCTCCCTTTGCTGTCTTCTCTCTCTCTCTCCCCTTTGCTGTCTTCTCTCTCTCTCTCCCCCTTTGCTGTCTTCTCTCTCTCCCTTGCTGTCTTCTCCCTTTGCTGTTCTTCTCTCTCTCTCTCTCTCCCTTTGCTGTCTTCTCTCTCTCTCTCCCCTTTGCTGTCTCTCTCTCTCTCTCCCTTTGCTGTCTTCTCTCTCTCTCTCTCTTTGCTGTCTTCTCTCTCTCTCTCTCCCTTTGCTGTCTTCTCTCTCTCTCTCCCCTTTGCTGTCTTCTCTCCTCTCTCTCCCCTTTGCTGTCTTCTCTCTCTCTCTCTCTCTCCTCTTTGCTGTCTTCTCTCTCTCTCTCTCTCCCTTTGCTGTCTTCTCTCTCTCTCTCTCCCCCTTTGCTGTCTTTCTCTCTCTCTCTCCCCTTTGCTGTCTTCTCTCTCTCTCCCCCTTTGCTGTCTTCTCTCTCTCTCTCTCCCCCTTTGCTGTCTTCTCTCTCTCTCTCTCCCCCTTTGCTGTCTTCTCTCTCTCTCTCCCCTTTGCTGTCTTCTCTCTCTCTCCCCTCAGCTGCCTTCTCTCTCCCCTCAGCTGCCTTCTCTCTCCCCTCACTAAGTTCCTTGTGCGGGTGGGAATCCAATAGTTACAAGCCAATTGTACTGAGTCCCCTCCCCCTTTCTCCCCTCTCCCCTCCCCTCGTAACCAATCTATCCTCTCTCTCTCTTCATGCACATCCTCTCTTCATCTCTCTCCATCTTCTCTCTCAATCCGTTATCCTCTCTCATTGCCTCTTACTCCCTCCCCTCGTATCTCTCTCTCTGTCTATCTCTCTCCTTCCATTCCCTCATTATTTTCCTTTTGCCTCTCCCTTTCACCCACTTATTCTCTTCTTCCTTGTATCTAACACACACCAGGGAGTTAGGTGAGAGAGAGAGAGAGAGAGAGAGAGAGAGAGAGAGAGAGAGAGAGAGAGAGAGAGTAAATTAGGAGAAAACTGAGCAGCTGTGTACAAGACTTATGAGAATTACTAATTATTATTATTATTAAGTATTGTGGTTAATTGTGGACACAAGTCTTGTACATTCTCATCTTCACTCTTATTCCCCTTTATCAGCCTCTCTTCTCTTCCCTCTCTACTCCTTCCTTTACTACTTATTTTTCTCCCTGATTCCCCTCTCCTCCCCCTCCATCCACCTCTAAGAGGGGGGGGGGGAAGTTATCCCTCTCACTGGTGTCAAAAAGGTTCAAGGTTTTTTCCACCTAAATGCCTCACCTACCTACCTTCCTCTACCTGTGTCTACTTCTCTCTCTACCTGTGTCTACTTCTCTCTCTACCTGTGTCTACCTCTCCCTCTACCTGTGTCTACCTCTCCCTCTACCTGTGTCTATCTCTCCCTCTACTTGGGTCTACCTCTACCTGGGTCTACCTCTACCTGGGTCTACCTCTACCTGGGTCTACCTCTACCTGGGTCTACCTCTACCTGGGTCTACCTCTACCTGGGTCTACCTCTACCTGGGTCTACCTCTACCTGGGTCTACCTCTACCTGGGTCTACCTCTACCTGGGTCTACCTCTACCTGGGTCTACCTCTACCTGGATCTACCTCTACCTGGATCTACCTCTCCCTCTACCTGGGTCTACCTCTCCCTCTACCTGGATCTACCTCTCCCTCTACCTGGGTCTACCTTCCTTCTGGATCTCCTCTCCCTCTACCTGGGTCTACCTCTCCTCTACCTGGGTCTACCTCTACCTGGGTCTACCTCTACCTGGGTCTACCTCTACCTGGGTCTACCTCTACCTGGGTCTACCTCTACCTGGGTCTACCTCTACCTGGGTCTACCTCTACCTGGGTCTACCTCTCCCTCTACCTGGGTCTACCTCTCCCTCTACCTGGGTCTACCTCTCCCTCTACCTGTGTCTACCTCTCCCTCTACCTGGGTCTACCTCTCCCTCTACCTGGGTCTACGTCTTCCTCTACCTGTGTCTACCTCTCCCTCTACCTGTGTCTACCTCTCCCTTTGTCTACCTGTGTCTCTCCTACACCCTGCACCCCCTCAAGACAGGGAACTGGAAAAAACAAGTAATCGTACTTAAGAAACGGAGCCCAGGAGCTGGGACTACCCCTGCAACCGCAGGTAGTTGAAAACACACAAACTTACATATTCACACACAAATACATACACATCCATCCCTATCAAATACAAAGTTATGAAAATTGTGGAAGGAAGAAGACCGGAAAGTGGGTACAGACTGGAGTATAGACCTGAGGGTGAGCACAGTGCCCAGCATATCACCACAGACTCACATTAACACAACAAGCTTTGCAGACAATGCTCGCCTGGCCAATTTAAGAGAGACCTTCAGGAATCTCAACAGTTATTCTAGACGCTGTATACAAAATACACTAGGATCATCCTGGAGTACGCAGCACCACTATGGAACCCTCACATCTGAAGAAGCAGGTTAAAACACCGAAGAAATACCTGCACATGGATGCTTGTCGGGAGAAAGGTGACCTCTTTGTAGAACATTTTGCTGCCGAGATGCAACTTGCAGATGCAACAAGGGACCTTCCTTGGCTAGCTGCAAGAACTGTGTCAAGTTGTCAGTGGTGACAATAAGGCAGGAGGAGGAGGAGGTGCGTCTTCTTAAATCACTCGACCAAGAAAAAGCTGTGGGTCCAGACAAGTTGAGTCCAAGATTGTTGACTAGATGTACAGACCAGCTAACAGCACCGCTAACTAGCATCTATCAGCACTGCCTAGCACAGTGTACAGACCAGCTAACAGCACCGCTAACTAGCATCTATCAGCACTGCCTAGCACAGTGTACAGACCAGCTAACAACACCGCTAACTAGCATCTATCAGCACTGCCTAGCACAGTGTACAGACCAGCTAACAACACCGCTAACTAGCATCTATCAGCACTGCCTAGCACAGTGTACAGACCAGCTAACAACACCGCTAACTAGCATCTATCAGCACTGCCTAGCACAGTGTACAGACCAGCTAACAGCACCGCTAACTAGCATCTATCAGCACTGCCTAGCACAGTGTACAGACCAGCTAACAGCACCGCTAACTAGCATCTATCAGCACTGCCTAGCACAGTGTACAGACCAGCTAACAGCACCGCTAACTAGCATCTATCAGCACTGCCTAGCACAGTGTAAATGACCTTCTCTGTGGAAAGAGGCAAATGTAGTCGCTGTTCACAAGCAGAGCAGAGCAGCGCAGAGCAGCAACTACAGAGCAGTGTCACTCCTGTCAATCACTACCAAGATCCTTGAGACAATAATCTGACGGCAGTGGACAAGAGTTTTAGACTACCACTCACTACTTTGTGAGCGTCAATATGGCTTCAGGAAAGGTTACTCTGCTGCTGATCTCTTGTTAAACCTCTCCACTAAACAGCACCAGTCACTGGGTGAATCCAAAGTCAGCTGTGTGGTGGCACTGGACATTGCTGGTGCTTTCGACCGAGTATGGCACCAGGGCCTCTTGGCAAAACTGCAAACACTGGGAATTGAAGGCTTTACACTAAGTCTCCTCAGTGATTACCGTCAAGGTAGATCTTTAAGTGTAGTTCTCACTGGAACAAAGTCAGCAAGACATCCTATTAGTGCAAGCGTACCACAGGGAAGTGTGCTGGGACCATTGTTATGGAATATCTACATGAATGACCTTCATCTCATCCCAGAATCCCATGAATATGCAGCCGACTGTACTCTGGCATTTACTTATTCAAGAGAGGAAATGCCAGCTGCTCTAAGCTACATCAATCACCAGCTTACAGCTATATTAGCCTGGGGTAAACGATGGCAGGTCACATTTGCTCCTGAGAAAACACAAATGATGTTTGTATGCACCATGGAGGTAATGCTGGAGCAGTGGTAAGAATGAATTCGAGTGTGTTGGCACCTGGGGACGAAGTTGATATCCTTAGGGTGTAATTTGACTCCAAACTTGACAGGGTAGAGAACAAAGGAAGACGACTCATCTCTCGCCTGGACTCAGCCTAGATAGATCTGTCATTCCAGCAGAGCCTTCAACACAGGAGGGATGTGGGAGGCCTTACTATGTACAAGGACAATATTGTCAAAGTATCACACTTGGCTCCACTCCGAAGGCAGCGAGAAGTGAGCTTCTACACCACAAGACGGGCAGCCAGCAGCAACTACACTCTGTAACCTTCTCCAGACCACCACTTCGTATGAGATCATTTATCCCCAGGATGACTCGAGTCTGGAACATGTTCGTACAGCATAACGACATCAACGAAATAAAGTCAGTTGATCAAATGAAATTGCTGGCCCATAGATGGCTCCAACTTCATCCTGTTCCATACTTGTATGACTCATAGCAATAAAAAGGCTTTTAAATGAGCTGATGTAGGTAACAGCTCTTAGCTTGTAAATAAAGTTAGGAACCCTTAACCTAACCTTGTAAAACACTGTGTAAACAGAGAGAATGAAAGATTCAGAAAGAAAATGAGAGAGAATTAGAGAGAGAAACACGTGTCTAAGCTCTGTGGGCTACTGAAGACGTGTGTGAAGGAGTGACAGAAAGGGGAGGCAGAGAGGGGAGGCAGAGAGGGGAGAAAGGTGGCAGAGAGGGGAGACAGGAACGGGAAAGGAGAGTAGAGGGTGAGAAAGAGAAGGGAGAACAAGTATGGAAATAAAGGGGTTGGTGAGAAAAGAGAGGGAAAGGGTAGAAGAGGGGTGGAGAGAGGGATGGAGAGGCCAGGAGAAAGCTGGAAGGCAAGAGAGCTGGAGAGGGTAAAAGAGAGGGTAGAGAGGGTAAGAGAGGGTTGGAGAGGGGTGGAGAGGGGCAGGAAAGGTGGTTGCAGCAGGGTATGTCAGTGCCCGGCTCCCTGATGGCTGTTCCTTGTATTTTTATTGGATATCAATGATTCTCTCTCTCTCTCTCTCTCTCTCACTCACTCACTCTCTCACTCACTCACTCTCTCTCAAGGTATTTTGGTGCTGCTAAGAAGGATAGGGGAATGAGGAGAGAGTGAGAGAATTTTGAATTTACCAAACAAGGGTCTATCAGAAGTGGCAGGTGCCACTACACTGCCACCTGCCATTACACTGCCACCTACATGCCACTACACTGCCACTACAGTACCACCTGCCATTACAGTTCCACTACAGTGCCACCTGCCGCTACAGTGCCACCTGCCACTACAGTTCCACCTGCCACTACAGTGCTACTTGCCGCTACACTGCTAATACAGTGCCATATGCCACTACACTGCCACCTACCACTACAGTGCCACTACAGTGCCACCTGGATCATGCTGAGATTCAGAAGTGTTTGGAAAAAAGATTTCTGATTAAATCTTGACGCGAAACATTTGATCTCCGGCTGAGGAGAAGAGAGGGAGAGAAGAGAGGGAGAGAAGAGAGGGAGAGAAGAGAGGGAGAGAAGAGAGGGAGAGAGAATGTAGATAGGGAGAAAGAGGGGGAAAGGTGGGAGAGAGAAGGTAGATAGGGAGAAAGAGAGGGGGAGGGGGAAGAGAGGGAGAAGAAAAGTACGAAGAGATTAAGAGAGAAATACAGAGAGACAGACAGATAGACGGGAAAGGGGAAAGAGATTGAATAAGAGGGAGAGAGGGAGGGGAGGAAGAGGGATGAGAGTGAGAAAGTGAGAGAAAAGAGAGGAGAGAGAGAGAAAAAGCTACGAGTGTTTGCTCCAGTAGAATGTCCAGGTTGTCACTGCACTCTAACAGTCTACTCCAACAGTCTACTCCAACAGTCTACTCCAACAGTCTACTCCAACAGTCTACTCCAACAGTCTACTCCAACAGTCTACTCCAACAGTCTACTCCAACAGTCTACTCCAACAGTCTACTCCAACAGTCTACTCCAACAGTCTACTCCAACAGTCTACTCCAACAGTCTACTCCAACAGTCTACTCCAACAGTCTACTCCAACAGTCTACTCCAACAGTCTACTCCAACAGTCTACTCCAACAGTCTACTCCAACAGTCTACTCCAACAGTCTACTCCAACAGCCTACTCTAACAGCCTACTCTAACAGCCTACTCAACAGTCTACTCCAACAGTCTACTCAACAGTCTACTCCAACAGTCTACTCTAACAGCTCTCTAACAGCTCCTAACAGCTCTACTCTAACAGTCACTACATTATAACAGTCTACTCTAACAGTCTACTCTAGCAGTCTACTCTAGCAGTCTACTCTAGCAGTCTACTCTAGCAGTCTACTCTAGCAGTCTACTCTAGCAGTCTACTCTAGCAGTCTACTCTAGCAGTCTACTCTAGCAGTCTACTCTAGCAGTCTACTCTAGCAGTCTACTCTAGCAGTCTACTCTAGCAGTCTACTCTAACAGTCTACTCTAACAGCCTACTCTAACAGCCTACTCTAACAGCCTACTCTAACAGCCTACTCTAACAATCTACTCTAACAGTCTACTCTAACAGTCTACTCTAACAGTCTACTCTAACAGTCTACTCTAACAGTCTACTCTAACAGTCTACTCTAACAGTCTACTCTGACAGTCTACTCTGACAGTCTACTCTGACAGTCTACTCTGACAGCTACTCTGACAGCCTACTCTGACAGCCTACTCTGACAGCCTACTCTGACAGCCTACTCTGACAGCCTACTCTGACAGCCTACTCTGACAGCCTACTCTGACAGCCTACTCTGACAGCCTACTCTGACAGCCTACTCTGACAGCCTACTCTGACAGCCTACTCTAACAGCCTACTCTAACAGCCTACTCTAACAGCCTACTCTAACAGCCTACTCTAACAGTCTACTCTAACAGTCTACTCTAACAGTCTACTCTAACAGTCTACTCTAACAGTCTACTCTAACAGTCTACTCTAACAGTCTACTCTAACAGTCTACTCTAACAGTCTACTCTAACAGTCTACTCTAACAGTCTACTCTAACAGTCTACTCTAACAGTCTACTCTAACAGTCTACTCTAACAGTCTACTCTAACAGTCTACTCTAACAGTCTACTCTAACAGTCTACTCTAACAGTCTACTCTAACAGTCTACTCTAACAGTCTACTCTAACAGTCTACTCTACAAGACGACAAACAGCAACTCAACAATAAGAGTGAAGAATCAAGTGGTGAATCTTGCAAGCACGACAACCCAAGATGTTAAACAGATGAAACACATGTCTGTGTTGACCCACGTCTGTGCTACTATACACAGACAAGCTCCTCACCTCGAGTATGCACCACATCCTTGGATAGTCTGCCACCATGCCATCTAGGAATGCCACACAAGGTTGACCAGTGCCACCATCCTAACTAGGTAGTATTCTGGAAGATGTGGTAATCAGGCCCAGAGTGCGGGTTATCCCGGCACACACACCTTACAATAACAGTGGTTTCAACACTACACATGTGGGTGACCTTGAGTATAGTGACCTTGTACGTAACAGTAAGGTCACCCACACGTGTGGTGTTCAAACCTATCCCACACCGTAGATACCAGGAAGACAAGTGTTATACCACACGACGGGCAGTCACTGAGAAGACAACTCACCACTGTACAACACTAAATGTAAAACAAAGCCAACACCACTATCACCACTGCAGCTACCACCACCTTCAACCACCACCTTCAACCACCACCATCACTACTGCAACTACCACCACCTTCAACCACCACCACTATCACTACTGCAACTACCACCACCTTCACCACACCATCACTACTGCAACTACCACCACCTTAACCACCACCATCACCCACTGCACCTACCACCACCTTCAATCCACCCCACCATCACTACTGCAACTACCACCACCTTCAACCACCACCACTACTACCACCACCATCACTACTGCACTACTACCTACCACCTTCACACCACCACCACTATCACCACTGCAACTACCACCACCTTCAACCACCACCACTATCACCACTGCAACTACCACCACCTTCAACCACCACCATCACTACTGCAACTACCACCACCTTAAACCACCACCATCACCACTGCAACTACCACCACCTTCAACCACCACCATCACTACTGCAACTACCACCACCTTCAACCACCACCACTACTACCACCACCATCACCACTGCAACTACCACCACCTTCAACCACCACCACTATCACCACTGCAACTACCACCACCTTCAACCACCACCACTATCACCACTGCAACTACTACCACCTTCAACCACCACCACTATCACTACTGCAACTACTACCATCTTCAACCACCACCATCACTACTGCAACTACCACCACCTTCAACCACCACCACCACCACCACCACCACCACCACTACCACCACCACTACCACCACCATGAACGTGTAAGAGAATGTCTGGCAAGGATTATCAACAGTTATAGCCACTACTTCCAACAAACTTATTAGTGGACGGTCTGTGTGTGTGTGTGTGTGTGTGTTGTGTGTGTTGTGTGTGTGTGTGTGTGTGTGTGTGTGTGTGTGTGTGTGTGTGTGTGTGTGTGTGTGTGTGTGTGTGTGTGTGTGTGTCTGTGTGTGTGTGTGTCTCTCTCTCTCTCTCTCTCTCTCTCTCTCCATTTCATACCATTCCCTTGCTCATTCTCTCTCTTGCTTCACCTCTCTCCTCTCATTATGTCTTCCCTGTCTCTCTCTCTCTCTCTATTTCATACCATTCCCTTGCTCATTCTCTCTCTTGCTTCACCTCTCTCCTCTCATTATGTCTTCCCTCTCTCTCTCTCTCTCTCATTTCATACCATTCCCTTGCTCATTCTCTCTCTTGCTTCACCTCTCTCCTCTCATTATGTCTTCCTTCCCCCCTCTCTCTCTCTCTCTCTACCATTTCATACCATTCCCTTGCCTCATCTCTCTCTCTTACTCTCCTCCTTATTAGTGCTTCACCTTCCTCCCTCTCTCCTCTAACTCACATCTATGCCCCATACTTCTAGCCCCTATAATCTCTCACAGATGACAGTGTACAATGGGAGACCTTTTGAACATATGACATTTGACCTATGCTCTTACAGATAAATTCAATATGACATATAATCTAGGTCATACATTATATGCTAGCTCTTTTAAGTCTTATATCAATATACAACTGATGTCTGCTGTTTTATGAGTTGCTGTAGTTACAGTAGATTTTTGTAGTGGTTAAATACAGTAGGTCATAAGTGGTCACAAATATTTACATGTGGTCACACAAATATGTGGTCACAAATAACATGTGGTTACAGTGTTAAAATTTCCTGCGAGATGTGTTGGGGAGAGTGTTGGGGAGAGTGTTGGGGAGAGTGTTGGGAGAGTGTTGGGGAGAGTGATGAGTGAGGGGGAGAGTGGTTGGGCAGAGATGGGGAGAGAAGGGTTTCGAAGAGTGTTGGGAGAAAGGTGGGGAGAGAGTTGGGTGGGGAGAGTGTGGTTGGGGAGATAATTGGGTGGGGAGAGAGTGGTTGGGGAGAGAATTGGGTGGGGAGAGTGGGTGTGGAAAGTGTGATGGAGAGAGAGGCAGTGAAAGAAGTTGAAGGCTTGGGGAGATTAAAGCTTGAGGGGAGAATAGGGAGAAGAGAAGAGCAAGAAAAGATGAAAAGGTAAAGTGGGAAGAAAATTTGAGAAGGGGAGAAGAGAGGGCAGAGAAGGGGAGAGGGCAGAGAAGGGGAGAAGATATTGCAGATGAGGGAAGAAGGGTAAAGGAGTGTAGAAGAGAGGGCAGAGGAGGGTAGAAGAGAGGGCAGAGGAGGGTAGAAGAGAGGGCAGAGGAGGGTAGAATAGAGGGCAGAGGACAGAGGGTAGAAGAGAGGGCAGAAGAGGGGAGATGAAAGTTTAGATTGCAATAAGAGAGAATGTTGGGGAGAGGAGAGAGGGAATGTTGAGTAAGAGGGGAGAGGAAGAGAGGATGTAGGGATAATGTAAGGAAGGAGGGGTATAGAGAGGGAGAGAAGACACATAGCAAGAGGGAACCAATGAAGAGTGGATAAAGAAATAAAAGAGAATAAACTTTGGCGCAGAAGAGAGGGAGAGAAGAATTATACGAGGGTGAGAGAGAGAGAGAAGAATTATACGAGGGTGAGAGAGAGAGAAAGAATTATACGAGGGTGAGAGAGAGAGAGAGAGAAAGAATTATACGAGGGTGAGAGAGAGAGAGAGAGAAAGAATTATACGAGGGTGAGAGAGAGAAGAATTATACGAGGGTGAGAGAGAGAGAAGAATTATACGAGGGTGAGAGAGAGAGAAGAATTATACGAGGGTGAGAGAGAGAGAAGAATTATACGAGGGTGAGAGAGAGAGAGAGAATTATACGAGGGTGAGAGGGAGAATTATACGAGGGTGAGAGATAGAATTATACGAGGGTGAGAGATAGAATTATACGAGGGTGAGAGAGAGAGAGAATTATACGAGGGTGAGAGAGGGAGTATGTGTAGTAGCAGTAGTACTAGTAGTAATAGTAGCAGTAGTATTAGTAATAGTAGCAGTAGTACTAGTAGTAATAGTAGCAGTAGTATTAGTAATAGTAGCAGTAGTACTAGTAGTAATAGCAGTAGTACTAGTAGTAATAGTACTATTAGTAATAGCAGTAGTACTATTAGTAATAGCAGTAGTACTATTAGTAATAGCAGTAGTACTATTAGTAATAGCAGTAGTACTAGTAGTAATAGTAGCAGTAGTATTAGTAATAGTAGCAGTAGTACTAGTAGTAATAGCAGTAGTACTAGTAGTAATAGCAGTAGTACTATTAGTAATAGCAGTAGTACTATTAGTAATAGCAGTAGTACTAGTAGTAATAGCAGTAGTACTAGTAGTAATAGCAGTAGTACTAGTAGTAATAATAGCAGTAGTATTAGTAATAGTAGCAGTAGTACTAGTAGTAATAGCAGTAGTACTATTAGTAATAGCAGTAGTACTAGTAGTAATAGCAGTAGTACTAGTAGTAATAGTAGTAGTACATAGTAATTAGAGTAGATTAGTAATGTAGCAGTAGTACTAGTAGTAATAGCAGTAGTACTATTAGTAATAGCAGTAGTACTAGTAGTAATAGCAGTAGTACTAGTAGTAATAGCAGTAGTACTAGTAGTAATAGTAGTAGTAGTATTAGTAATAATAGCAGTAGTACTAGTAGTAATAGCAGTAGTACTATTAGTAATAGCAGTAGTACTAGTAGTAATAGCAGTAGTACTAGTAGTAATAGCAGTAGTACTAGTAGTAATAGCAGTAGTACTAGTAGTAATAATAATAGTAATATTTACTAAACCAACCACAAACGTCACACATACAAGGTGTTTTAAATTGATGGACGCTATTTCATAACAATACTGCTTTGAAATCGAGTCCATCAATTTAAAACACCCTGTATTTACCAGATACACAACACAACAATAATAAAGTTGACGAACACTACACCCAGAGTTCGAGGATCGATCCCCGGCACGGGTGGAAACCTCGGGCATGCTCTTTGACACCTCTGAGTGTTGGCTGAGTCAAGTTGCTCACTCACACGAGTGAGCACTGCAGCAGGCCTACTGGCCCACGCTAGGCAGGTCACCTACTGACCCACGCTAGGCAGGTCACCTACTGGCCCACGCTAGGCAGGTCACCTACTGGCCCACGCTAGGCAGGTCACTTACTGGCCCACGCTAGGCAGGTCACTTACTGGCCCACGCTAGGCAGGTCACCTACTGGCCCACGCTAGGCAGGTCACCTACTGGCCCACGCTAGGCAGGTCACCTACTGGCCCACGCTAGGCAGGTCACCTACTGGCCCATGCTAGGCAGGTCACCTACTGGCCCACGCTAGGCGGGTCACCTACTGGCCTACGCTAGGCAGGTCACCTACTGACCCACGCTAGGCAGGTCAGCTACTGACCCACGCTAGGCAGGTCACCTACTGGCCCACGCTAGGTGGGTCACCTATTGGCCCACGCTAGGCAGGTCACCTACTGACCCACGCTAGGCAGGTCACATGACCCACGCGAGGCACGATTGCATATTCCAAATTAAAACATACACATGAATAAGTTTTTTTAAAGACATCATGAAATTAATATAAATGCGTAACATAGAAGGTATATACACCGAGTGTGTATATATCTCAGCGTATATACACTGAAGTATATACACCAGTATCGTAGGTATTAAATTATTCTTGACAAGTGGTGGACAAGTGACATGCAGCCTTAATGACCCTCGTGTAGTAGACTTTAATGACCCTCGTGTAGTAGATAGACTTTAATGACCCTCGTGTAGTAGATAGACTTTAATGACCCTCGTGTAGTAGATAGACTTTAAAATCCAACAAACCAACACTATCACATAAACCAGAACAGAAAAATTCTGACTGAGTCAGTGGGGAGAAACACTGGTCTTGTGAGTCAGTGGGGAGAAACACTGGTCTTGTGAGTCAGTGGGGAGAAACACTGGTCTTGTGAGTCAGTGGGGAGAAACACTGGTCTTGTGAGTCAGTGGGGAGAAACACTGGTCTTGTGAGTCAGTGGGGAGAAACACTGGTCTTGTGAGTCAGTGGGGAGAAACACTGGTCTTGTGAGTCAGTGGGGAGAAACACTGGTCTTGTGAGTCAGTGGGGAGAAACACTGGTCTTGTGAGTCAGTGGGGAGAAACACTGGTCTTGTGAGTCAGTGGGGAGAAACACTGGTCTTGTGAGTCAGTGGGGAGAAACACTGATCTTGTGAGTCAGTGGGGAGAAACACTGGTCTTGTGAGTCAGTGGGGAGAAACACTGGTCTTGTGAGTCAGTGGGGAGAAACACTGGTCTTGTGAGTCAGTGGGGAGAAACACTGGTCTTGTGAGTCAGTGGGGAGAAACACTGGTCTTGTGAGTCAGTGGGAGAAACACTGGTCTTGTGAGTCAGTGGGGAGAAACACTGGTCTTGTGAGTCAGTGGGGAGAAACACTGGTCTTGTGAGTCAGTGGGGAGAAACACTGGTCTTGTGAGTCAGTGGGGAGAAACACTGGTCTTGTGAGTCAGTGGGGAGAAACACTGGTCTTGTGAGTCAGTGGGGAGAAACACTGGTCTTGTGAGTCAGTGGGGAGAAACACTGGTCTTGTGAGTCTGCAACATTGTTGTTCACTTATAAGTAACACATTAGAGTATAACATAGCAACTAAGGTGCTATCACACTGGTACTGTGTTGCTGGTATGTTATAACTGATGGGGTAATGGGGGTTTAAAGTCTATCTACTACACGAGGGTCATTAAGCTGCACCCCCCCTGTTCGCCACCAGTCAAGAATACTTTAATACCTAAAAACAGGGTGTAAATTATACTGTGTATATATACACACTGAGATATACACCTGTGTACATACAGTGTATACTATGCTTTAAACACACCTAGTTGGACTTACCTTAAAGTTGTCGATACTGTTTATTTAGCAGTCAGTGTCAGCCACCACAGTCATGACCACCAGTTACCCGCTACTTGTAACTAATATCTATCTATTTCTGGTTTATGTCTATCTGTTTCTTGCACAGCACCAACACTGTCTAGTATTCCTCCGTCCAGTCATGTCCAACGATAAAATTACACCGAATTACGTCAAGAAATAACGAAATGAAGGGTTGGAGTAGTGCGCAGCCTGACGGTGGGTGAGGCAGCCTGACGGTGGGTGAGGCAGCCTGACGTGCTTACCTCAAGTGACGCTTTCTACTGCCCGTCTGCCCTGAAGGGTTCGTTATCCCAGGGGTTAGAGCTGATTTTCCTCTACCTCGGATCAAGACTGATTGTCCCTCGTTTTCTCAAGGGAGCTGTATGACCCCCTTCCCTGAGGGTTTAGCCCTTTCATGTGAATATTACAATAGTGGTTGTGGATATTTAAAAATATATATATATATATATATATATATATATATATATATATATATATATATATATATATATATATATATATAATACACAGCAGGATTCGAACGTGCGCACACTGCATGGAAGTACACAGTACTTTATCCACATATCCAGATCCCAGGGATGTCCCAGGTCACAGCCAAGGGTGACAGCCAGGGGTGACCCAGGTGACAGCCATGGCTGACCCAGGTGACAGCCAGGGGTGACCCAGGTCACAGCCAGGGGTGACCCAGGTCACAGCCAGGGGTGACCCAGGTCACAGCCAGGGGTGACCCAGGTCACAGCCAGGAGTGACCCAGGTCACAGCCATGGGTGACCCAGGTCACAGCCATGGGTGACCCAGGTCACAGCCAGGGGTGACCCAGGTGACAGCCAGGGGTGACCCAGGTCAGAGCCAGGAGTGACCCAGGTCACAGCCATGGGTGACCCAGGTCACAGCCAGGGGTGACCCAGGACCCAGGTCACAGCCAGGGGTGACATAGGTGACAGCCAGGGTGACCCAGATGACAGCCAGGGGTGACCCAGGTCACAGCCAGGGGTGACCCAGGTCACAGCCAGGAGTGACCAAGATGACAGCCATGGGTGACCCAGGTCACAGCCATGGCTGACCCAGGTCACAGCCAGGGTGACCCAGGTCACAGCCAGGGTGACCCAGGTCACAGCCAGGGGTGACCCAGGTCACATCCAGGGGTGACCCAGGTCACAGCCAGGGGGGACCCAGGTCACAGCCAGGGTGACCCAGGTCACAGCCATGGGTGACCCAGGTCACAGCCAGGGTGACCCAGGTACAGCCAGGGGTGACCCAGATGACAGCCAGGGTGACCCAGGTCACAGCCATGGCTGACCCAGGTCACAGCCATGGGTGACCCAGGTCACAGCCATGGGTGACCCAGGTCACAGCCAGGGGTGACCCAGGTCACAGCCATGGGTGACCCAGGTCACAGCCAGGGGTGACCCAGGTCACAGCCATGGGTGACCCAGGTCACAGCCATGGGTGACCCAGGTCACAGCCAGGGTGACCCAGGTCACAGCCATGGGTGACCCAGGTCACAGCCATGGGTGACCCAGGTCACAGCCAGGGGTGACCCAGGTCACAGCCAGGGTGACCCAGGTCACAGCCAGGGTGACCCAGGTCACAGCCAGGAGTGACCCAGGTCACAGCCAGGGTGACCCAGGTCACAGCCGGGTGAGTCAAGCCAGGTGACCCAGGTCACAGCCAGGGTGACCCAGGTCACAGCCATGGGTGACCCAGGTCACAGCCAGGAGTGACCCAGGTCACAGCCAGGGTGACCCAGGTCACAGCCAGGGTGACCCAGGTCACAGCCAGGGTGACCCAGGTCACAGCCAGGGTGACCCAGGTCACAGCCAGGGTGACCCAGGTCACAGCCAGGGTGACCCAGGTCACAGCCAGGGAGTGACCCAGGTCACAGCCATGGGTGACCCAGGTCACAGCCAGGAATGACCCAGGTCACAGCCAGGGGTGTCCCAGGTCACAGCCATGGGTGACCCAGGTCACAGCCAGGAGTGACCCAGGTCACAGCCATGGGTGACCCAGGTCACAGCCAGGAGTGACCCAGGTCACAGCCAGGGGTGTCCCAGGTCACAGCCATGGGTGACCCAGGTCACAGCCAGGAGTGACCCAGGTCACAGCCAGGAGTGACCCAGGTCACAGCCAGGGGTGACCCAGGTCACAGCCAGGGGTGACCCAGGTCACAGCCATGGGTGACCCAGGTCACAGCCAGGAGTGACCCAGGTCACAGCCAGGGGTGACCCAGGTGACAGCCAGGGGTGACCCAGGTCACAGCCATGGGTGACCCAGGTCACAGCCAGGAGTGACCCAGGTGACAGCCATGGGTGACCCAGGTCACAGCCAGGGGTGACCCAGGTCACACAGAGGCAGGGAAGACACATGAGCTGTGTCTCCAGGTCGGCTACATCTCAGCAGAACAAACACACACGACACTCCCCCAGCTTCTTCCTTATTTGACCTCTTCTACTGCGGTCATTAAATTCCCCCTCTCCCCCTTCTCACTAATGTGCGTTGCTTCCCCTCTCCTCCCCCTTCCCCGCCCTTCCAACTTCCTTCCTTCCCCTACCCTTCCCACTAATGTGAACTGGTGACCACTCCTCCCTCCCCCCTATCGTTATACGTCACTCTTTCTCCCATTTCAGTATCCCCTCATCCCAGGGGGGTGAACCCCCTTACCAGATCAATTAGATACTCCACTTAAGCTCCACTTAGCCTGACAACCATCCACTTAACCTCCACGTAGCCTAACAACCTCCACTTAAGCGTCCACTTAATGGCTGACACTTCTAAAGTCCACTTAACCTTACCCAGGGGCGTGAAGAAGCCCTGCCACTTAGTAAACACTTACTCTTAGTGGGTTGATACCACTGACCACTTATAACTCCAGACCACAGCCAGACATGCTTAAGGTAACCCCGTGTTGCACAACCCCAGCCCACTGTACCTCAGTGTTTGCGACTGGAATAGTGTAGAGTGCGGCACGAGTTGATAACTACACAGTTAAATACAAGAGTTGAGGATCTGAAGGAAATTACAAGAGGTATCAACAAGTCATCACATGGAAACCAATTTGACAAGTCATCACATGGAAACTAATTAACAAGTCATCACATGGAAACTAATTAACAAGTCATCACGTGTAAACCGAACAAGTCATCACATATAAACTAGTAATCAAATATCTTACTTTAAAAAAAATGATAAATCCGGACATAAACAGTCCGAATCTAATCGAAATCTTTCCTAGGGACCAAAGAAACCAGCATCCTAAAACACACAAGCGCATCAGGTTTGTAGCCACTCAGGTGATGCGTTACCAAGTTACCAGCGTGGAATACGCTTGAAGGTAATCAGATGCCACAATCAGAAACTATAGGTTGAAAGACAGTATTTCAGGTTTTCCTTTTTTTTTTCATTCAATGAAAAACTAAATTGGAACCAATACTGGTCAAAATTACTGGTCAAAATTAAGGCAAACTTTTCGTAAAAGACTGACCAGCTTTTAAAAAGTAAGTTTTATAAGGTTAGTGTCTACCTGGAGGAGTCTGCCTGGAGTCTACCTGGAGGAGTCTGCCTGGAGTCTACCTGGAGTCTACCTGGAGGAGTCTGCCTGGAGTCTACCTGGAGGGTGTTCCGGGATCAACGCCCCCTCTCCTCGGTACATGACCAGGCCTCCTGGTGGACCAGGACCTGGTCAACCAATTCTTGAGTACACACACGTGTTCTAGACACATATAGCAACATTAAGTTGATTTAAGCCAGGATAACCCAGTGAAGTCAGTCACTGTGACTTATTTAAGCCAGGATAACCCAGTGAAGTCAGTCACTGTGACTTATTTAAGCCAGGATAACCCAATAAAACAGTGAAAGCAGGTCTAAGGAGACGTGCCAGACGTTTCTCGCTAATCCCCCCTCCTTCCCCAAGTCCTCCCCCCTATAACTCTCCCCCACTAACACCCTCTTACCCCAAATCATCAGCCAGCCCCCACCATACCCCCAAAATTACCTCCCCCTCCCCAACCATCATATGATCACATCTCCCCTCCCATCAGCACTACCCACCAACAGCACGCAGGGGTGAAAGTACTATGGGTTTAGCATGGGCTGGACGACCGTGGGGGTTGCTGTGGGGTAGCCACTGCCTGCCCCTCTCCCCCTTTCAACAGCAGTTCCTAACTTCTGTATTAAAAACCACAGCCTGAGTAGCGGGTTCCTGTCTTCATTATGTGCACATGTGACGCAGGGGGAGGGTACCTACATACATGTGTACGTTATGTTGACATGTGTACACATGTTCACCCAAAAAAAACTCGCCCTTAGGTGAGATTCATAGCGGATTATTGTCAAGTCTCAACTTAGGGAGAAAAAAGTAAAGAAGGGCCAGAAAGACAATGTGGAAGAGGACAGGGAGGGAAGTAGTAGTAGCAGCAATAGTAGGAGTAGTAGATCCAGCAGTAGCAGTAGTAGTAGCACATAGTGATAGGAGTAGTAGCAGTAACAGTAGTAGTAGTAGCAACAGCAGTAGTAACAGTAGTAGGGAGCAGACAGGTTGCACGACATAAAATATTTACATTAGTCTGCAACAGTGTGAAGACCCACCATCTTCCGCCTGCCAGAGCAGCGCCACCGTAGTCCCACTACTAGCCTGGGCTAGCACCGTAGTCCCACTACTAGCCTGGGCTAGCACCGTGGTCCCCACTACTAGCCTGGGATAGCAAACACACGGAAGCAAGGAGTATGTGTTGGGGCTTGTTGGTGAATCTTTCCAAACACGATGCTGTGTGACGTATTTCCTTGTTAAAGTATTCGTTATAACAACGAATTTTGAGATTTTTTTTTAATGTGTGTGTATATGTATGTTTACCTCTGATTCTGGTAAAAATGAAAGCTATTGGAGTGTTTAGATAGATAGATAGAGAGAGAGAGCTGATGTAGATAACAGTTCCTAGCTTATAAATAAAGTTAGGAAGCCTAACCCTAGCCTTGTAGAACCCTGTACAAGAGAGAGATACACTGACCTCTTAGTCAACACTGACCACTTGGTGTGTTGAAACTCATTCAATGATTCTCCCTGACTCGCCTCTGGCCTTCCTTTGAACTCCTCTTACGATTCCCCCCTCCCCCCTCCCCCTTTTCTACCTGCCTTTCCTCCCTTCCCCTCCCCTTCTCCTATTCCTCTCCCCCCCTTCCCCCGTGCCTCTCCTAGCCTCCCCAGTCTCTCCTATCTTCCTCTCTCTCTCTCTCCCCCCTCCCCTTAACCCCTTCCTACCTCCCTCATCCTTCCATTACCTTTCTACTTCCCCCTCCCCTCCCCCCACTAACATTATTCCGCCCCCTGACCTCACTTAATTTATACTGTTATTCGCAACTGCAACAGTGATCCGGCAGCCAGGCACTGTTGGTGGCACTGCCCTGTCCTCCAGGCACTGTTGGTGGCACTGCCCTGTCCTCCAGGCACTGTTGGTGACACTGCCCTGTCCTCCAGGCACTGTTGTTGACACTGCCCTGCCCTCCAGGCACTGTTGTTGGCACTGCCCTGTCCTCCAGGTCCTGCTGGTGGCACTGCCCTGTCCTCTAGACACTGTTGTTGACACTGCCCTGTCCTCCAGGCCCTGTCCTCCAGGCCCTGTCTTCCAGGCCCTGTCCTCCAGGCCCTGTCTTCCAGCCCTGTCCTCCAGGCACTGTTGGTGGTACTGCCCTGTCCTCCAGGCACTGACCTGTCCTCCAAGCCCTGCTGGTGGCACTGCCCTGTCCTCCAGGCACTGCTGGTGGCACTGACCTGTGCTCCAGGCCCTGCTAGTGACACTGCCCTGTTCTCCAGGCACTGACCTGTCCTCCAGGCCCTTCTGGTGGCACTGCCCTGTCCTCCAGGCACTGTTGGTGGTACTGCCCTGTCCTCCAGGCACTGACCTGTCCTCCAGGCCCTGCTGGTGGCACTGCCCTGTCCTCCAGGCCCTGTTGGTGGCACTACCCTGTCCTCCAGGCACTGACCTGTGTTCCAGGCACTCAAGGTGTATTACTATACACAACAGTGTGTATAATAATACACTTAGTTGTATGAATTTTATTAGAGCAGCGTGGTACAGTGGGTAGCGCACTCGCCTGCTGGGTGAACAACTAACACAGTGCGAACACCAGACCAGTGATGAACAGGGATGACACACACACACACAGGAGCCAGGAACTATGACTCGACCCCTGCAACCACAACTAGGTGAGTACACACACGGATCATCCGGGAGCGTTAGTACAAAACGCGTTAATAATCCGTCACACTAACAAACGGTGCTCCAAACCCGCATGTACAACCACTGTATACATGGTCATCCTTATACAGGTGCCCCCCCCCCTCCCCGCCAGAAGCGTCACCTGCGCGCCTCCGCTTTACCCACACTTTACGCGGGAGAAATAAAAAAAACAGTCCCGCAAAGCGCGCGCGAACAAATTATAACAAAACAAATGAATGTTGGTGGGCGTGTGACTCGTGATGCTGCTGCTGTAGCTTCCAATCCTCTGTAAATACTTAAAAGACAGAGAGAGGGTTCAAGCCTTTGTAAATACTTATACATTTGTAAAATACTTATAGAGAGAGAACGATAGGTTTTAAACCTTTGAAAATACCTACAGAAGAGAAAGATAGGTTTCAAACCTTTGTAAATACCTACAGAAGAGAAAGATAGGTTTCAAACCTTTGTAAATACCTACAGAAGAGAAAGATAGGTTTCAAACCTTTGTAAATACCTACAGAAGAGAAAGATAGGTTTCAAACCTTTGTAAATACTTAGATATTAAGAGAGAGCGAGAGAGAGAGGTTTCAAACCCTCATATTTTGAACAACCCCCCACCACTTCCATCTTAATTTTCTCCCAAAATACCCCCCTCCTCCTCCTCCCCCCTCCCTCGCATCTATAAGACAGTTCCCCCCTCTACCTCTCCCCCTCCACCACGACTCTAAACTCATTCAACGAAAGAGAAAGTACAAGTAGAAAGGAGAGAGAGAGAGAGAGCAATGAGGGGAAGAGAAGGGGAAGGAATTGCAGAGGGAGGGGAATGGGGAGAGGGAAAGGGGGAGGGGGAGGGGGAGGGACAGAAGCCAAGCTAACCCATCATACACACAGAATATGCAAGACCTCTCCCATTACTCCAGTTCCTCTCTCTAGCATAAACTACAATGATAATGTAGGTATTTATACTGAGAGAGAGAGAGAGAGAGAGAGAGAGAGAGAGAGAGAGAGAGAGAGAGAGAGAGAGAGAGAGTGGGTCCGGTTAGTTACTAGTTGTCAAAGGCACTTGTCCATAAACTCTTGGCCTGTTTGAGGGGGGGGTGTACTCACCTAGTTGTGGTTGCAGGGGTTGATTCACAGCTCCTGGCCCCGCCTCTTCACTGTGTGTGTGTGCTCACCTATTTGTCGTTGCAAGGGTCGATTCATAGCTCCTGGCCCCGCGTCTTCACTGATCGCTACTAGGTCACTCTCCCTGCTCCATGAGCTTTATCATACCTCGCCTTGAAACTATGTATGGATCCTGCCTCCACTACATCACTCTGTAGACTATTCCACTTCCTGACAACTCTATGACTAAAGAAATACTTCCTAACATCCCTGTGATTCATCTGAGTCTTCAACTTCCAACTGTGACCCCTTGTTGCTGTGTCACATCTCTGGAACATCCTGTCTCTGTCCACCTTGTCAATTCCTCGCAGTATTTTATATGTCGTTATCATGTCTCCCCTGACCCTCCTGTCGTGCAGTGTCGTCAGGCCGGAAGCACTTCCCACTGCAGTGACAAATATCATTCTAGAAAGCGATGTTTCGCCCGGATGATAGAAACACAGGCATGTGTATATTTTGTATATATACAAACCAGTATAAATGTCTGTTTCCTATGACCAGCACATTTCACCACCCCTATAGGCACGTTTCACCCCCCTCCCGAGGTGCACATTTCACCACCCCTATAGGCACGTTTCACCCCCCTCCCGAGGTGCACATTTCACCACCCCTATAGGCACGTTTCACTCCCCCGAGGTGCACATTTCATCACCCCTATAGTCACGTTTCACCCCCCTCCCGAGGTGCACATTTCACCACCCCTATAGGCACGTTTCACCCCCTCCCGAGGTGCACATTTCACCACCCCTATGGGCACGTTTCACCCCCTCCCGAGGTGCACATTTCACCACCCTTATGGGCACGTTTCACCCCCCCCCCCGAGGTGCACATTTCACCCTAAAGGCGACCATTAACCCACACGGTCGAGGACTATCAGGTGGCAACCAGGCAACTAAACCAATAATAGTAGTCGTGGTAGAAGTAGAGAGTCGGAATAGTCATAGTAGAAATGGTAGTAACCAGAGGTAGAACTACTGGTAGTAGTGGTGATGGTGGTAGTAGTAGTGGTGATGGTGGTAGTAGCAGTGGTGATGGTGGTAGTAGTAGTGGTAGTGGTAGTGGTGGTAGTAGCAGTGGTGATGGTGGTGGTAGTAGTGATGGTAGTAGTGGTGGTAGTAGTAGTGGTAGTTGTAGTAGTAGTGGTGGTAGTAATAGCGGTGGTAGTAGTGGTGGTAGTAGTGGTGGTAGTAGTAGTGGTAGTAGCAGTGGTAGTAGTGGTAGTAGCAGTGGTGATGGTGGTGGTAGTAGTGATGGTAGTAGCAGTGGTGATGGTGGTGGTAGTAGTGGTGGTAGTAGTAGTGGTGGTGGTGGTGGTGGTAGTAGTGGTGGTGATGGTGGTAGACATAGAAGGCTATGATGGTCTGCGCAGACACAGTCCTGTGATTGGCAGTATGCTGGCCTCAGTAGTTAAGATAGTAACACTATTCAATCCAGCAAACACATACCTAGAGAGAGAAATGGATAGTTCTTAATAGATAGTCTGTGGTCTTGTACTCTCTCTCTCTCTCTCTCTCTCTCTCTCTCTCTCTCTCTCTCTGAGGGAATGTGGGGAAGAGGTAGGAGGGGTGTGAGGAGTGGGTGTTAGGGAAGGTGGGGAGGAAGTGTGGGGTAGAGGGCATTCGAAACAGGGGGAGAAACTTGGAGGTGGAGGTTGTAGGGTTGGGGGAGTGGAGGTTAGGACTCCTGGAGCAGATTTAAAGGGAGAAAGGAGGGGTAATGAGGTTGAGGTGGGGGTTGGAGAAGAGGGAAGAGGAGGTAAGAGGTGGGGCGGGGGGCGGAGAACACTAGATTACTGGATAGGAGGTGGGGAAGGGAGTAAAAGTAGGGAGGAGGGGGCGCAGGGTGTTGCTGCGAGGAGAAAGTTGGGGTGTGGGGGTGAAGAGAGTAGGGGATAGAAGGGGGTATGAACGCAGGAGAGGGTATTGGGGTTGGAGGAGGTGTGGGGGCCACAAAGAGGGAGGCTGAGAGGCTTGTGGGTGGGGGTGGGTGGGTTTAGGGGTGGGGGTGTTAGAGCACCACAAGGATAACACCACCAGTGTGGGTGTGGGGGTGTTACAGCAACACAAGGATAACACCACCAGTGTGGGTGTGGGGGTGTTACAGCAACACAAGGATAACACCACCAGTGTGGGTGTGGGGGTATTACAGCAACACAAAGATAACACCACCAGTGTGGGGGTGTTACAGCAACACACCCCACAAGGATAACACCGCCAGTGTTTGCCAGTGTTCTGCTTCAATTTAACTTCAATTACGCAAAACAAACATGGCCGCCATAGCAAAGACCGTCAAAGGACATGTCCGCGGGGGTCGAGGGGGAGGGGGAGGGGGAAGACGGGGGAGGAAAGACGGGGGTGAGGGAGGGGGTGTGGCGGGTTCGTATGTCATTCCTGTTATCCGATAGAGCGAGGTGGTGGTGAGGGAGGGAAGGGGGTGGGGAGGAGTGGGGGTGAAGGAGGAAAGGAGGGGTGAGGGAGGAAAGGGGGGGTGAAGGAAGAAAGGAAGTGTGGGTGAGGGAGCGAGAGGGTGAGGGAGGGGGGTGTCAGGAGACACAAGGATATCTTCGTAACAATGTAAATATCAACACAACCTTCCTGTGGGAGGAACCTTCCTGTGGGAGGAACCTTCTTGTGGGAGGAACCTTCCTGTGGGAGGAACCTTCCTGTGGGAGGAACCTTCTTGTGGGAGGAACCTTCCTGTGGGAGGAACCTTCCTGTGGGAGGAACCTTCTTGTGGGAGGAACCTTCTTGTGGGAGGAACCTTCCTGTGGGAGGAACCTTCTTGTGGGAGGAACCTTCCTGTGGGAGGAACCTTCCTGTGGGAGGAACCTTCCTGTGGGAGGAACCTTCTTGTGGGAGGAACCTTCCTGTGGGAGGAACCTTCGTGTGGGAGGAACCTTCCTGTGGGAGGAACCTTCCTGTGGGAGGAACCTTCCTGTGGGAGGAACCTTCCTGTGGGAGGAACCTTCTTGTGGGAGGAACCTTCCTGTGGGAGGAACCTTCTTGTGGGAATAACCTTCCTGTGGGAGGAACCTTCTTGTGGGAGGAACCTTCCTGTGGGAGGAACCTTCCTGTGGGAGGAACCTTCTTGTGGGAGGAACCTTCCTGTGGGAGGAACCTTCCTGTGGGAGGAACCTTCTTGTGGGAGGAACCTTCCTGTGGGAGGAACCTTCTTGTGGGAGGAACCTTCCTGTGGGAGGAACCTTCCTGTGGGAGGAACCTTCTTGTGGGAGGAACCTTCCTGTGGGATGAACCTTTTTGTGGGAGGAACTTTCCTGTGGGAGGAACC
Source organism: Cherax destructor (assembly GCA_009830355.1). Taxonomy (NCBI): domain Eukaryota; kingdom Metazoa; phylum Arthropoda; class Malacostraca; order Decapoda; family Parastacidae; genus Cherax; species Cherax destructor. The sequence goes on from WNWK01000494.1 coordinate 405,714, forward strand.
TTCCTGTGGGAGGAACCTTCTTGTGGGAGGAACCTTCCTGTGGGAGGAACCTTCCTGTGGGAGGAACCTTCTTGTGGGAGGAACCTTCCTGTGGGAGGAACGTTCTTGTGGGAGGAACCTTCCTGTGGGATGAACCTTCCTGTGGGAGGAACCTTCTTGTGGGAGGAACCTTCCTGTGGGAGGAACCTTCCTGTGGGAGGAACCTTCTTGTGGGAGGAACCTTCCTGTGGGAGGAACCTTCTTGTGGGAGGAACCTCCCTGTGGGAGGAACCTTCCTGTGGTAGGAACCTTCCTGTGGGAGGAACCTTCTTGTGGGAGGAACATTACTGTGGGGGAGAGCTACCTGGCCGGCTGTTTGCTTATACTACTACTACTACTACTACTATAATAATAATAATAATAATAATAATAATATCTTTATTTCTACCAGTACATGTACAAGGTAAACAGACCATAGCTGACATCAATGACATACTACTATACAGAAAGCCCCTTGTTATGCTGAGCATTTCGGGCAAATTAGGTCAATTTTGTCCCAGGATGCGACCCACACCAGTCGACTAACACCCAGGTACCTATTTTATACTGATGGGTGAACATGGACAGCAGGTGTCTTATGGAAACACGTCCTAATGCTATCCAGCCGTACCGGAGATTCGAACTCCGGACCTCAATGTGTGAGCTGAGTGCTACGGGACACCTTGCCATTTCCGATAGGAATGTTTATCTTCAAGGTGACGTTGATAATAACCAGGTGAAGCCTTAACAAAACCCACCCTTAGTCTCCAACACCAGTACTTTCCCCTCACCGGCAGTACTTGACGGAGCCTTCAGATCACCCTTGGTTCGCATTTCGTTATAGAGAGGGCGCTGCTGCTAAGTACAAGGCCTGGAGGAGGTATAAGAAGTATCCCTCTATGTATAACAGGAACCTGCACAGGCAACAATGTTGTATTGTGCAAGTTCAAACGCGGGTTATCTCTAGATGGATGGTTGACGCAAGAAGAACACTGTGTTGAGATAGATTGGCCTGGTTGATCAGGTCCTGATCCACCAGGAGGCCTGGTCGTGGACCGGAGCGCGGGGGCGCTGACCCCCGGAATACCCTCCAGGTAGACTCCAGGAAGGTCTCCAAACCCTATATGGTCAGCATTGTACTGTCTCCACTAGCAGTGTTAAGCGCAACATATCTCCCACTTGGTCACTGAACCAAAATAAGGTGACCTGAGCGTCAGTTTCCCTGTCTCCTAATATCATGTTTATTTTCCACTATAATCTACCTTGTCCATAATTACTATCGCATTTGTTTTGTTTGTTTGGTAAGGTAAGTCAGGATCCTTCCTTAATTCATGGTATAACTTAACAAATCTTTGATGACAATTGTGTTGTAGAGGTGTGAGCACAACTCACACCTCAGACCTCTTGTATGGCTAAGCTCTAATCTATTGGATCAAGATCCGTTAACCAACATCATAGAGCCTTTCTCTCCCCTTTCTATAAGGGTACGACCCTTCACTACCACTAGAGAGGTGCTCTACGACCCTTCACTACCACTAAAGAGGTGCTCTACGACCCTTCACTACCACTACAGAGGTGCTCTACGACCCTTCACTACCACTAGAGAGGTGCTCTACGACCCTTCACTACCACTAGAGAGTTCTACGACCCTTCACTACCACTAGAGAGGTGCTCTACGACCCTTCACTACCACTAGAGAGGTGCTCTACGACCCTTCACTACCACTAGAGAGTTCTACGACCCTTCACTACCACTAGACAGCTCTACGACCCTTCACTACCACTAGAGAGGTGCTCTACGCCCCTTCACTACCACTAGAGAGGTGCTCTACGACTCTTCACTACCACTAGAGAGGTGCTCTACGACCCATCATTACCACTAGAGAGGTGCTCTACGACCCTTCACTACCACTAGAGAGGTGCTCTACGACCCCTCACTACCACTAGAGAGGGGCTCTACGACCCTTCACTACCACTAGAGAGGGGCTCTACGCCCCTTCACTACCACTAGAGAGGTGCTCTACGACCCTTCACTACCACTAGAGAGGGGCTCTACGACCCTTCACTACCACTAGAGAGGGGCTCTACGACCCTTCACTACCACTAAAGAGGGGCTCTACGCCCCTTCACTACCACTAGAGAGGTGCTCTACGACCCTTCACTACCACTAGAGAGGGCTCTACGACCCTTCACTACCACTAGAGAGGGGCTCTACGACCCTTCACTACCACTAGAGAGGGGCTCTACGACCCTTCACTACCACTAGAGAGGGGCTCTACGACCCTTCACTACCACTAGAGAGGGTCTCTACGCCCCTTCACTACCACTAGAGAGGTGCTCTACGACCCTTCACTACTACTAGAGAGGGGCTCTACGACCCTTCACTACCACTAGAGAGGGGCTCTACGACCCTTCACTACCACTAGAGAGGGGCTCTACGACCCTTCACTACCACTAGAGAGGTGCTCTACGACCCTTCACTACCACTACAGAGGTGCTCTACGACCCTTCACTACCACTAGAGAGGTGCTCTACGACCCTTCACTACCACTAGAGAGTTCTACGACCCTTCAATACCACTAGAGAGGTACTCTACGACTCTTCACTACCACTAGAGAGGTGCTCTACGACCCATCATTACCACTAGAGAGGTGCTCTACGACCCTTCACTACCACTAGAGAGGTGCTCTACGACCCCTCACTACCACTAGAGAGGGGCTCTACGACCCTTCACTACCACTAGCGAGGTGCTCTACGCCCCTTCACTACCACTAGAGAGGTGCTCTACGACCCTTCACTACCACTAGAGAGGGGCTCTACGACCCTTCACTACCACTAGAGAGGGGCTCTACGACCCTTCACTACCACTAGAGAGGGGCTCTACGCCCCTTCACTACCACTAGAGAGGTGCTCTACGACCCTTCACTACCACTAGAGAGGGGCTCTACGACCCTTCACTACCACTAGAGAGGGGCTCTACGACCCTTCACTACCACTAGAGAGGGGCTCTACGACCCTTCACTACCACTAGAGAGGGGCTCTACGACCCTTCACTACCACTAGAGAGGGTCTCTACGCCCCTTCACTACCACTAGAGAGGTGCTCTACGACCCTTCACTACCACTAGAGAGGGGCTCTACGACCCTTCACTACCACTAGAGAGGGGCTCTACGACCCTTCACTATCACTAGAGAGGGGCTCTACGCCCCTTCACTACCACTAGAGAGGTGCTCTACGACCCTTCACTACCACTAGAGATGGGCTCTACGCCCCTCCCCCTCATGGAAGAAGGGCAGCAGGGGGAGGGGGGTAAAGTATCATTAATCATAGGCTGGTTAACTTTCCCCCTCCTCTTTTTCCCCTCCCCCTCCCTCTTCCCCTTCCCCCTGAGTTTATCTTCCTGGACATATTCTTATTCAAACTCACAAGACGCTGGTCTCCTCCTTTAATGACATGCAGCCGTGACTTAGTAATGGTGGTGCTGCTGGTGGTGGTGTTGGTGGTGCTGGTGGTGCTGGTGGTGTTGGTGGTGTTGGTGGTGGTGGTGGTGGTGGTGGTAGTGCTGCTGCTGCTGGTGTGGTAGTGCTGGTGGTGTTGGTGGTGGTGGTGGTGGTGGTGCTGGTGGTGTGGTAGTGCTGGTGGTGGTAGTGCTGCTGCTGCTGGTGTTGGTGGTGGTGGTGCTGCTGCTGGTGGTGTTGGTGGTGCTGGTGTGGTAGTGCTGGTGGTGGTGTTGGTGGTGGTGGTGGTGGTGGTAGTGCTGGTGCTGCTGGTGGTGTTGGTGCTGGTGTGGTAGTGCTGGTGGTGGTGGTGTTGGTGGTGGTGGTGGTGGTGGTGGTGGTGGTGGTGGTGGTGGTGGTGGTGGTGGTGGTGGTGGTGGTGGTGGTGGTGGTTGGGGCTGGTGGGGGTGTGGTCGTGCTGGTGGTGGTGGTGGTGGTGGTGGTGGTGGTTGTGCTGGTGGTGGTGGTGGTAGTGCTGGTGGTGGTGTGGTAGTGCTGGTGGTGGTGGTGGTAGTGCTGGTGGTGGTGGTGGTAGTGCTGGTGGTGGTGGTGGTGGTGGTGGTGGTGGTAGTGCTGGTGGTGGTGGTGGTAGTGCTGGTGGTGGTGGTGGTAGTGCTGGTGGTGGTGGTGGTAGTGCTGGTGGTGGTAGTGCTGCTGGTGGTGGTAGTGCTGCTGGTGGTGGTGGTTGTGGTGGTGGTGGTGGTAGTGCTGGTGGTGGTGGTGGTAGTGCTGGTGGTGGTGGTGTGGTAGTGCTGGTGGTGGTGGTGGTAGTGCTGGTGGTGGTGGTGTGGTAGTGCTGGTGGTGGTGGTGGTGGTGGTAGTGCTGGTGGTGGTGGTGGTAGTGCTGGTGGTGGTGGTGTGGTAGTGCTGGTGGTGGTGGTGGTAGTGCTGGTGGTGGTGGTAGTGCTGCTGGTGTGGTAGTGCTGGTGGTGGTGGTGGTGGTGGTAGTGCTGGTGGTGGTGGTGGTAGTGCTGGTGGTGGTGGTGTGGTAGTGCTGGTGGTGGTGGTGGTAGTGCTGGTGGTGGTGGTGTGGTAGTGCTGGTGGTGGTGGTGGTGGTAGTGCTGCTGGTGGTGGTGGTGGTAGTGCTGGTGGTGGTGGTGGTAGTGCTGGTGGAGGTGGTGGTAGTGCTGGTGGTGGTGGTAGTGCTGATGGTGGTGGTGGTAGTGCTGGTGGTGGTGGTGGTAGTGCTGGTGGTGGTGGTGGTTGTGGTGGTGGTGGTGGTAGTGCTGGTGGTGGTGGTGGTGGTGGTGGTGGTAGTGCTGGTGGTGGTGGTGGTTGTGGTGGTGGTGGTGGTAGTGCTGGTGGTGGTGGTGGTGGTGGTGGTGGTAGTGCTGGTGGTGGTGGTGGTAGTGCTGGTGGTGGTGTGGTAGTGCTGGTGGTGGTGGTGGTAGTGCTGGTGGTGGTGGTGGTAGTGCTGGTGGTGGTGGTGGTATTGCTGGTGGTGGTGGTAGTGCTGGTGGTGGTGGTGGTAGTGCTGGTGGTGGTGGTGTGGTAGTGGTTACAGAGGTGCTGGTAGTGCTGGTAGCGCAAGTCACTTGAAAAAAAAACCACTAGTTATGATTGGTGGACAACCACAGGTGGGCGGGGCCAACGTAATCGTCCCTCGACACGATTGGCCGAGTAACGTGAGGTAGGCGGGGCAAAATTAACCACACTAACTATGATTGGCCGAGAGGAACGTGTGTGGGGGGGGGATGATCCATCGCAAGGTGTGTGGGCGAGGACGGAGGGGAGGGGTTCGAACCGGGGGGCCAGGGATGGTATCCAAGGAGTCTGAGCGAGTAATGAGGATTCATTATCAGCGCTAATCCCTATGTTGATTGTTCTGTCTCTAACAGATTAATACTTGCAGAATTTATGAGACTTAGGTGTGCAAGTTGTCTCGAGGAGGAGGGGGAGGAGGAGGGGGAGAAGGAGAGGAGGAGGAGGAGGGGGAAGAGGAAGCTCTCTGCAACTTACAAATTACTGTTAAGTGATCAATTAATTGAAATAGTTGGTTAGAACCGCTTATTAATTCACTTAATATTATAATTTTTTTTTCTCTCTCTCTAGGCGTTGACTACCTACCTGGAGGGTATTCCGGGGGTCAAAGCCCCCGCGGCTGGTCCATGACCAGGCCTCCCTGTGGATCATGGCCTGATCAACCAGGCTGTTACTGCTGGCTGCACGTAGTCCAATGTACGAACCACAGCCCGGCTGATCCGGCACTGACTTTAGGTATCTGTCCAGCTCCCTCTTGAAGACAACCAGGGGTATACTGGTAATGCCCCTTATGGCTGGTGGGAGGCTGTTGAACAGTTTTGGGCCCCGGACACTTACTGTGTTTTCTCTTAGTGTACCAATAGCGCCCCTACTTTTCATTATACCTGGAGTATAATGCATCGCCTGCCAAGTCTTTTACTTCGTAAGGAGTGATTTGTGTGTGCAGATTCGGGACCATTCCTTCTAGGATCTTTCAGGTGTAGATTATGATGTATCTCTCTCGCCTGCGTTCCAGTGAGTACAAGTCTAGTGCTTCCAGGCGTTCCCAGTAGTTAAGGTGTTTGATGGAACTTATACGTGCAGTAAAGGTTCTCTGAACACTCTACATCTGGAAAGTTTTCTCTTATCAGTCTTTTAAAGTGATCACACAAAACACACACACACTTGCGGGGTCAGGAGCTGTGACTCGACCCCCTGGAACGTCATATAGGTAAGCGCATACACGCACAGCAACAAGGGGCCACAACTGCAAGTTGAAGACTCAGATGAGTCACAGGGATGTTAGGAAGTATTTCTTCAGTCATAGAGTTGTCAGGAAGTGGAATAGTCTGGGAAGTGATGTAGTGGAGGCAGGATCCATACATAGCTTTAAGAAGAGGTATGATAAAGCTCATGGAGCAGGAAGAGTGACGTAGTAGCGACCAGCGAAGAAGCGGGGCCAGGAGCTATGAATCGAGTACACACACCACTACTTTCTCCAACAACCCCCCTCCCCCTCACACCAATAACACATGACGCTTGACCAGTGAGCAACCAGTCTTCTACCACCATCCCCCCACAACAACCACCATCCCCCACCACAACCACCACTACCAGTATTCCCAGCTACAAGTTTTGACTGGTGATGACAAGTATGTGGGTTGTTGAGGTTCTTGGTGAGGGTTCCCCGCTAAGTCTGGGCAGGGGGGTCCCCCTCCCTGGTGCTACTCTCACTCTCGCACTGCTAGTTTATCATCCTCCTAGCCTCCCCTCATCCTACCCACCTCCCTAATCCTACCCACCTCCCCTCATCCTACCCCCTCATCCAACCCACCTCCCCTCATCCAACCCACCTCCCCTCATCCTACCCACCTCCCCTCATCCTACCCACCTCCCCTCATCCTACCCCCCCCCATCATCCTACCCACCTCCCCTCATCCTACCCACCTCCCCTCATCCTACCCCCTCCCCTCATCCTACCCACCTCCCCTCATCCTACCCACCTCCCCCTCATCCACCCACCTCCCTCATCCAACCCACCTCCCCTCATCCAACCCACCTCCCTCATCCAACCACCTCCCCCTCATCCACCCACCTCCCCTCATCCTACCCACCTCCCCCTCATCCTACCCACCTCCCCCTCATCCTACCCCCTCCCCATCATCCTACCCACCTCCCCCATCATCCTACCCACCTCCCCTCATCCTACCCACCTCCCCCTCATCCTACCCCCCCCCCCCATCATCCTACCCACCTCCCCTCATCCACCCACCTCCCTCATCCACCCACCTCCCCTCATCCACCCACCTCCCCCTCATCCCTGCCACTTCCCCTCATCCTACCCACCTCCCCTCATCCTCCCACCTCCCCCTCATCCAACCCACCTCCCCCTCATCCTATCCCCTCCCCTCATCCTACCCACCTCCCCTCATCCTACCCACCTCCCCCTCATCCTACCCACCCCCCCTCATCCAACCCACCTCCCCTCATCCTACCCCTCCCTCATCCTACCCACCTCCCCTCATCCTACCCACCTCCCCTCATCCTACCCCTCCCCTCATCCTACCTCCCTCCTACCCACCTCCCCCTCCCCTCATCCTCCCCACCTCCCCTCCCTCATCCTACCCCTCCCCCTCCCCTCCCCCTCATCCTCCCCAGCTCCTCCCCTCATTCTACCCATCCCCCCCCCCCTAATCCTACCACCTCCCCGTCCCCCTCATCCTACCCACCTCCCCTCCCCTCATCCACCCACCTCCTCCTCCTCATCCTACCCCTCCCTCCCCTCATCCTACCCACCTCCCCTCCCCTCATCCTCCCCCTCCCCTCCTCCTCATCCTACCCACCTCCCCTCCCCTCATCCTACCCACCTCCCCTCCCCCTCATCCTACCCACCTCCCCCTCCCCCTCATCCTACCCACCTCCCCCTCCCCCTAATCCTACCCACCTCCCCGTCCCCTCATCCTACCCACCTCCCCCCTCATCCTCCCCCTCCCCCCCTCTCACTACCCACCTCCCCTCCCCCTCATCCTCCCACCTCCCCCTCCCCCTCATCCTACCCACCTCCCTCCCCCTCATCCTACCCACCTCCCCCTCCTCCTCATCCTACCCACCTCCCCTCCCCTCATCCTACCCCCTCCCCTCCCCCTCATCCTACCCCCTCCCCCTCCCCTCATCCTACCCACCTCCCCTCCTCCCTCATCCTACCCACCTCCCCCTCCCCCTCATCCTACCCACCTCCCCCTCCCCCTCATCCTACCCACCTCCCCTCCCCCTCATCCTACCCACCTCCCTCCCATCCTCCCCCTCCTCCCCATCCTCCCCTCCCTCCCTCATCCTACCCACCTCCCCCTCCCCCTCATCCTACCCACCTCCCCTCCTCCTCATCCTACCCACCTCCCCCTCCCCTCATCCTCCCACCTCCCCCTCCCCTCATCCTACCCACCTCCCCTCCCCTCATCCTACCCACCTCCCCTCCCCTCATCCTACATCCTCCTTCAATTCTTTTTACTTTAAACCATCGTACAAAATATATAATAATTATTAAGCCATTATTATCATCTCTCCTCCTTCTCCTCCTCCTCCTTCTTCTCCTCCTTCTCCTCCTCCTCCTCCTCCTCCTCCTCCTCCTTCTCCTCCTCCTTCTCCTCCTTCTCCTCCTTCTCCTCCTTCTCCTCCTTCTCCTCCTTCTCTTCATTGCTTTTTTAATTCCTTTCTTTATTTGTCTTATAAAGGGGAACACGAGCAGCAACAATAAACACGAACACAAACAGAAGCAAAGGGTAAACAACAAAAAGCAACAGTAAGAGGAACTTATCCCAACAGTGACTCACCCGGTTAAACAGAGGTGGAAACAGGATGCACAAAACTGAACATGGAGTGAACAGGAATACTGTTTACTCCAAAAGATGGAGTCAACGGTAAGAAGATGGAGTCAACGGGAACAGGAACCCGGAAATCCTGGAATAAAGGAGGTTATGGCTAACCTCTTTATGGAACAGAGGCACAAGTTTACCGTGCCACACGGTAATGCTAAACCTCATCACGTTTCTTTAACAAATGCAAAAGATTTGTGACTTTGTGTGAGAAGTTAAGTGGAGTTCAACCTTTTTCTTCCTCTGGTTTAAAAGACACTAAGAATATATACGTCAAGACTCTCGAAACTGTAACGACACGATTGTAAACAAACCATACCACGGGTGGGGTTAGAACCCGCGGTCAGAGAGTCTCAAATACACCTAGTTGGATGAATCTTATTGAAGCTGGTTGGCCCAGTGGTTAACGCGACGGTCTGGAGTTTTGAGACTCTCTGACCGCGGGTTCGAACCCCACCCGTAATATGGTTTGTTTTTTTAAGAATATACGTAGTCTACACACAAACAACGACACGAAGATTGTATGTACTCTACATACAAACACTAAGAACTCCCTAATTATGGTCCCATAGCTCGACTGGTAGCGCACTCAGTTCACACACACTGAGGTCCGGGGGTCGATCCCAGGTACGGCTGGAAACATTAGGACGTGATTCCTTAAGACACCTGCTGTCCATGTTCACCTAGCAGTAAAATAGGTACCTGGGTGTTAGTGGACTGGTGTGGGTCGCATCCTGGGACAAAACTGACCTAATTTGCCCGAAATGCTGTGCATAACAAGTGGCTTTCTATATAGTAGTATGTCATTGATGTCAGCTATGGTCTGTATAAGTTGTATCATGTACTTGTAGAAATAAAGATTATTATTATTATTATTATTATTATTATTATTATTATTATTATTATTATTATTATTATTATTATCTACACTCAAGATCATTAACAATCTGAGAAAGTTTAGCGAGACTTCATCTTCGAGTAGGTGACCTCCTGACCTCACTCACCGGACTGGCTACTCACAGGTGACCTCCTGACCTCACTCACCGGACTGGCTACTCACAGGTGACCTCCTGACCTCACTCACCGGACTGGCTACTCACAGGTGACCTCCTGACCTCACTCACCGGACTGGCTACTCACAGGTGACCTCGTGACCTCACTCACCGGACTGGCTACTCACAGGTGACCTCGTGACCTCAGTCTTCCACCTCAGGACCTCTCTCCAACCCCCCATAAACACCCAGGTCTTGGTGTTCACTGTATCATATTGGCGACGACAAGTGACGTAATACACGACAGAGGTAAGCAGACACAACAGAAGTAACCAGACACAACAGAGGTAAGCAGACACAACATAGGTAAGCAGACACGACAGAGGTAAGCAGACACGACAGAGGTAAGCAGACACAACAGAAGTAACCATACACAACAGAAGTAACCATACACAACAGAGGTAAGCAGACACAACAGAAGTAACCAGACACAACAGAGGTAAGCAGACACAACATAGGTAAGAAGACACGACAGAGGTAAGCAGACACAACAGAAGTAACCAGACACAACAGGTAAGAAGACACAACAGAGGTAAGCAGACACGACAGAGGTAAGCAGACACGACATAGGTAAGCAGACACAACAGAAGTAACCATACACAACAGAGGTAAGCAGACACAACAGAAGTAACCAGACACAACAGAGGTAAGCAGACACAACATAGGTAAGCAGACACGACAGAGGTAAGCAGACAAAACAGAAGTAACCAGACACAACAGAGGTAAGCAGACACAACAGAAGTAACCAGACACAACAGAGGTAAGCAGACACAACAGAGGTAAGCAGACACAACAGAGGTAAACAGACACGACAGAGGTAAGCAGACACAACAGAAGTAACCAGACACAACAGAGGTAAGCAGACACAACAGAAGTAACCAGACACAACAGAGGTAAGCAGACACAACAGAAGTAACCAGACACAACAGGGGTAAACAGACACAACAGGGGTAAACAGAGACAACAGGGTAAACAGAGACAACATGGTAAACAGACACAACAGGAGTAAACACACACAACAGAGGTAAAGAGACACAACAGAGGTAAACAGACACAACAGGGTAAACAGAGGCCCAAGACAACAGGGTTAATATGGTTTATTGATTTTTGACTGATGACTCCTTCTCTTCCTTTATCCGTATCTCCGTCTCCTACTCTCTCTCTCTCTCTTTTCTCACTTCTGTATCTCTCCTTCTCTGTCTCCCCTTCCTTCCTTTTCACCCTCTTTCCTTCCCTCCCTCTCTCCCTCCTCCCGTCCCTCTCTCTCCTTCACTCCCTCACCTCTCTCTCCCTCCCTCCCCTCTATCTCCTTCCCTCCCTCCCCTGTCCCTCCTTCCCTCCCCTCTCTCTCCTTCCCTCCCTCCCCTCTCTCTCCTTCCCTCTCTCCCCTCTCCCTCCTTCCCTCCCTCCCCTCTCCCTCCCTACCTCCCTCTAACCAACCTTCCGTGAAAACATCTTATAGATATTTTGTAGACAAACCCTACAGCAGATCCCTCACACCACAACTATGTTGTGTTGCTGCTACAACACCAACTATGGTGTTAGTGTTGTTGCTACAACACCAACTATGGTGTTAGTGTTGCTGCTACAACACCAACTATGGTGTTAGTGTTGCTGCTACAACACCAACTATGGTGTTAGTGTTGCTGCTACAACACCAACTATGGTGTTAGTGTTGCTGCTACAACACAACATGGTGAGTGTTGTGCTAAACACCAACTATGGTGTAGCGCTACAACACTAGCTATAGTGTTAGTGTTGCTGCTACACACCAACTATGTGTTAGTCTTGCTGTACAACCCCACTATGGTATGTCCCAACACCAACTATGGTGTATGTCCCCACCACTGGTGTTAGTGTTCCAACAAACTATGGTGTGTTGCTGCACAACACCGTATAGTGTTAGTGTCTCACAACCCACTATGGTGTTGTTTGCTGCCAACCCAATATGGTGAGCTCAACCCAACTATTGTAACCAAGAATAGCGAGAATGATGAACTCCTAACGTACATCACATTCTTGAATGATTACGCGGCGGCCATGATACTGTGCAAAGTAAATACTCTCCGGCACCTTGAAGTAATGCACAATGAAGGTGTCAGGATCATCCTGAGCTGCGGCTAAACCCAGCAACTTCTTAATATGGGGAAGGAGTTTGGTGTCCCTAGTATCAGTGACAGGATTATTAACACTACTTGTTGTTTAAGAAGTGAACCAGACGCTGATGCTGCTGCTAAAGTGCACACACATCTAAATGCTCTGTCAAAACGTGCAGTTATATGAAGTTATATAACGTGCACGAAGTGTGTCACTGTAAACAAGAAGAGTGTTTCGCCCCTCCACGGAGGCTGTGTTCACATACCAGCAAGACCCTCCCAAGAAGTTAGCCCAATTGTTGAAAATGGTATAAAATACCCACAAGTTGGGTGTCTTTAGTGATGAAACGTTTCGCCCACACAGTAGACTTCTTCAGTCAAATACATAGACAGCTGTAGTAATGGAACAAAGATGATGTAATCAGTCCATCAACCTTGGTGAAATAGTATTTGAGGTGGTCAGTCCCTCAGCCTGGAGAAGACTGAACTCCATGGAGCTGAGGGACTGACCACCTCAAATACTTTTTCTCCAAGGTTGATGGACTGATGACATCACCTTCACTTCATCACTACTGCTGCCTCGGTATTTGACTGAAGAAGTCTACTGTGTGGGTGAAACGTTTCATCAATAAATACACCCAACTGTTGCACACGTGTCTTAATCTTCAAGTTCATTCTAATGCTACAAACAAACACACACACACACACACACACACACACACACACACACACACACACACACACACACACACACACACACACACACACACACACACACACACACACACACACACACACAAAACCTTCCATATACAACTTACTGTCACTCCATTCCAATCCTCAGGCCACTCCCTTCAAACCCACCCACCGCCCCTCCAACCCATCCATCTCCCCTTCCAAGCCAACTAAACACCCACCTCCCCCCTCCAACCCACCCATCTCCCCTTCCAAGCCAACCAAACACCCACCTTCCCTCCAACCCACCCACCTGCCCCTCCAACCCACCCACCCCCCCCCTAAGTTCGTCAACTCCCCTCGGGTTGAGAAACTTGACTGCACTAAATCATCAGGCGCTGAGAACTTCAGACTTGTTGACACAAAATAATCTTCCCAAGTTCACCACCGCCGCCACCCACCTGTTCAAAAGTTCACTATATCACCACCCACCTGTTCAAAAGTTCACTATATCACCACCCACCTGTTCAAAAGTTCACTATATCACCACCCACCTGTTCAAAAGTTCACTATATCACCACCCACCTGTTCAAAAGTTCACTATATCACCACCCAGCTGTTCAAAAGTTCACTATATCACCACCCGCCTGTTCAAAAGTTCACTATATCACCACCCACCTGTTCAAAAGTTCACTATATCACCACCCACCTGTTCAAAAGTTCACTATATCACCACCCACCTGTTCAAAAGTTCACTATATCACCACCCACCTGTTCAAAAGTTCACTATATCACCACCCACCTGTTCAAAAGTTCACTATATCACCACCCGCCTGTTCAAAAGTTCACTATATCACCACCCACCTGTTCAAAAGTTCACTATATCACCACCCACCTGTTCAAAAGTTCACTATATCACCACCCAGCTGTTCAAAAGTTCACTATATCACCACCCGCCTGTTCAAAAGTTCACTATATCACCACCCAGCTGTTCAAAAGTTCACTATATCACCACCCACATGTTCAAAAGTTCACATTATCACCTCCCAGCTGTTCAAAAGTTCACCATCAGGTACATGATGACACGTTCATAACTCTTCAAAGTTCCGTGAACAAGTTCAATTCACGTCCTCTCGCGATTCCACAAAACAACGCGTTCAAAACACACACACACACACACACACACACACACAAACACACACACACACACACACACAATCGACCTGACGACACTGCACGACAGGAGGGTCAGGGGAGACATGATAACGACATACAAAATACTGCGAGGAATTGACAAGGTGGACAGAGACAGAATGTTCCAGAGATGTGACACAGCAACAAGGGGTCACAATTGGAAGTTGAAGACTCAGATGAGTCACAGGGATGTTAGGAAGTATTTCTTTAGTCATAGAGTTGTCAGGAAGTGGAATAGTCTGGCAAGTGACGTAGTGGAGGCAGGATCCATACATAGCTTTAAGACAAGGTATGATAAAGCTCATGGAACAGGGAGAGAAGACCTAGGAAGTGAAGAGGGGGGCCAGGAGCTATGACTCGACCCCTGCAACCACAACTAGGTGAGTACACACACACACACACACACACACACACATATATATATCGACTAAGTAGTCTTATTTGAATTTTCGTTTATATCACTTCCTTCTCCCTCTCCTCCCTTACCGACCCTTGCTCTCTGTCCTTATTACACTCATGCCATCTGCATATAATAACAGCCTCAATTTCCACTCCCTCGCCTAATTATTCAATTTCACACCTTCCTCTATACCTGTCAGTATCTTCATCACATACTCTCCCTTCCTTCCTTTCTTTCTTTCTCTCTCTCTCTCTCTCTCTCTCTCTCTCTCTCTCTCTCTCTCTCTCTCTCTCTCTCTCTCTCTCTACACTTTAATTAGAAACTAATTCTAATTCTTCTTGTGTAAACGTTCTTCTCTTTATCTTCTTCCTCTGTTTCTTCTCCTCTTTCTTATCTCTGTATTCTTTCGTGTGTTCTAATTCTTAATACTAATACTAATACTACTACTGATATTACTACTACTACTAATAAATTACCAACCTATTATGTAATAAATTATCACGTGCCTCATTTTGGCTTAAATAGCAACGCTCTTCTTGCCGAATAAGACAAGCGAAAATTTGTGTATGCAATAATTTCGCAAAAATCATTCTGAACCTAATGAAAAAAATATATTTCATTGTGTTTGTTTATTATTATAAACTTATATAAATATATTTAGTTGGATTAGGCTAAATTAAATTGCGCTTGTTATAATACGGTTAGGTAAGTTTTCTAAGGTTCTTTTGGTACAAAATTATTAATTTTTACAATAACATACAACGGGAAGGGCTCGAACCCGCAGTAGAGAGTCGTAAATCCAGACCGACACATTAACCACTAGGCCAGCTGGTTCAAGCCCCCCCACCCCGTGGTATGGTTTGTTTACGATCGTGTCATTACGATCTCGTTAGTCTTGTAACACAAGGTATGGTAACACCAGCATGACCAGTACTAAGCTATAATCAAAGTAACTATAGTGACACTAGCAGTAATACTAGCAGCAACACTAGCAGTAACACTAACAGCAACACTAGCAGCAGTGTAGGAGCACTGATAGCACCAGTAGCACCACTAGTAGCGCCAGTAGCACCACTAGCAGTACATCTAGCACCACAGTACTAGCAGTTCAACTAGCACCAGTAGCATCACTAGTACCACCACAATACTAGCAGTGCAACTAGCACTAGTAGCACTACAGTAGCACCACTAGTAGCACCATAGTAGCACCATTAGTAGCACCATTAGTAGCACCACCAGTAGCACCACAGTAGCACCACTAGTAGCACCACAGTATCACCATTAGTAGCACCACTAGTAGCACCATTAGTAGCACCACAGTAGCACCATTAATAGCACCACAGTACTAGCAGTGCAACTAGCACCAGTAGTAGCACCTGGAGAGGGGGACCGATCCCCCGTCCCCCCAACCCACACCTCATTATACCGTAGATCAGCTGACTGACGACTGCGTCCTCTGATATTCAAACCAGCTATTGTTTCGCCCCTAATTCTGCTTACCCAACCATCCACGTCGCTACCCACCTTCCCTCCCTACCCCTTTGATCCCCCTTCCTCCCCTCCCCCAGCATCGGTCTCCAAGAAGCTTACAGATTCCAAGCCTGACTCCGTACGGTCGATAATGCAGGTCAATTGTGTGGACTCGTGTGCCTTATGTGTCAGGAATAGACTTGGTCAGTCAAGAGATGGTCTAAAAGTGGTCTTGAAGGGTCCTGCTCCGGTCTACAGTTTGGTCTATGAACCCTGGACCTAAATAGGTCTTGTGGTTTATACCCAGGACCTGAATAGGTTTTTGGGTTTATACCCAGGACCTAAATAGGGTTTCTGGTCTATACTGAGGACCTAAATATGTCTGGTTTATACTCAGGACCTAAATAGGAGGAACTAATTAGGTCTTCCTGCTTTCAAGATACAGTTGTAGCTCAGGTCTTCTTGTAGGGTTCAAGTAGCTATATTCTTTGGATCGAAACACCATCAACAGCATCGACCTCCCCTCCCCCCTTTCAACGTTTCGTCTCGCTGACCCATCATCATACTTGTCAGCGGGGGGAGAAGGGGAAAGGGAGAGGGGGTTGACATGATTACCTCGTGTGGGTGTGATGGTTATTACAGCCAGGTAGACTCTCTCAGGCCGCCAGCTGGCTACATCATGATTTTAATAAGATAACAGGCTTGTGATGGAAATTGTACATTTGTAAGTACTGTAGATAGCGATTTGAAAGGAAATATATATATATATATATATATATATATATATATATATATATATATATATATATATATATTACAAAACTTTAATTGTGTGTGTGTGTGTGTGTGTGTGTAAGAGAGAGACAGACAGAGAAACAGACAGAGAGAGAGAGAGAGAGAGAGAGAGAGAGAGAGAGAAGAAGAAGACAGAGAGAGAGACAGAGAGAGAGAGGTCCTAATTATCAATAATTAAAGGGATCTTTGGTAAACTACTAAAAACAAAAATAGGATAAGACTATTAGCCCAGCCTCACTGACGCACACACACACACACACACACACACACACACACACACACACACACACCACACACACACACACACACACACACACACACACACACACACACACACACACACACACACACACACTCACACACACACACACACACCACACACACACACACACACCACACACACACACACACACACTCACACACACACTAAACACACACACACACACACACACACACACTCACACACACACACACACACACACACACACAACACACACACACACACACTCACACACACACACACACACACACACACACACACACACACACGTTCACTCACTGAACAGAACAGACATTACTGGTTAAACAGCTCACATAACGTAAATCTGTGCATCAATAAAGACAAGATAGGTGACTTTATTACACTCTAGGTACCAAGATAGGTGACTTTATTACACTCTAGGTATCAAGATAGGTGACCTTATTACACTCTAGGTATCAATAAAGACAAGGTAGGTGACTATTATTACTTTATTACCTCTGAGTTTGTTCTTCATTATCTGAATTAATTACGTTGACTTAATTAGGATTTTTGGTGGATTATGGTGAGTGTGTTTGTTGGTGTGTTTGTTACAGTGTGTTTGTTACAGTATGTGCATGGTGCAATGTGTGTTGTTGCAGTGTGTTTGCTGCAGTGTGTGTTTGTTGCAGTGTTGCAATGTTTGCGTGTTTGTAGCAGATTATTATTATTATTATTATTATTATTATTATTATTATTATTATTATTATTATCATCATCATCATCATCAATTTTAACGTTCTTAACTACTCCATTGGTCAATCTGCCTCAGATTCTCAGGAACACGTCAAGAACACGTCAAAAACATATCAATAACACGTCATGAACACGTCAAGAACACATCAAGAACACACAATATCTTCCACTCTTGTTTTCTCCCCCTTAACACAAGAGAGATAAATCCGCGTCGTAAGAAAAGGTGAATTATTAAGTCGTTTTTGTAGGAGATGCGACGCAGTGGATCCGGATAACTGGCCGGACGTGACGTCAACAAACACGGACCAATCAGCAGCAATGTTCCAACGTGACGTCAACAAACACGAACCAATCAGCGGCAATGTTCCAAGTGTAAACAATGACGCTTTGTTCTGCTTGTTTGGTTGCAGGAGAAGAGAGATAAAGGATATATATATATATATATATATAAAATAAATTTTATATATATATATATATATATATATATAAATAAATAAAGTATATATATGTATATATATATATATATATATATATATATATATATATATATATATATATATATATATATATATATATATATACACTTAGTGGCCTCTTTATTAGGTACACCTGTACACCTTCTTGTTAATGCAAATATATAGTCAACCAATCAGGTGGCAGCACCTCAACGCCTAAAAACATATAGATATGATCAAGAAGTTCAGTTGGTGTTCAGACTGAACACCAGAACGAGGAAGGAATGTGATGTGAGTATGAATGTGGAATGATGGTTGGTGCCAGACAGACGGGATGGTTTGAGTACGTCAGAAACTGTTGATCTCCTGGGATTTACATGCACAACAGTCTGTAGATTTATAGCGAGGTAATGTGAAAAATACCAAAACATCTAGTGGGTGGCAGTTCTATGGGCGATAACTCTTTGTTAATGAGAGAGATCAGAGGAGAATATGGCCAGACTGGTTCAAGCTGACAAGGTGACAGTAACTCGAATAAGCATAAGCATGCGTTACAACAGTGGTATGCAGAATAGCATCTCTGAATGCACAACACATCAAACCCTGAAGTGGATGGGAACAGTAGCAGAAGACCACACTGTGTTCCACTCCTCTCAGCTAAGAACAAGAAACTGAGGCTACAGTGGGTATTAGCTCACTAAAACAGAACACATGAAGATGACTGGTCTGGCGAATCGCGAATTCCGCTGCGACATGCAGAAATTGACGTAAACCTTTGGGATGTGGTGTAATGAGAGAGTCCCAGCATCAACCTGAAGCAACTTCCTGATGCTTATCATGTGAACATGGACCAGCATCTCTAAGCAGTGTTTCCAACACCTTGTTGAACCCATACCACCAAGAACTCAAACTGTTCTTGGAAGAAAGAGGAAGCCCTACCCAGTACCAGAGGGGTGTACCTAATAAAGTGGCCACTGGGTGTATACCAGCCAGCATAATGCCTCGTCGTAAAAAGAGATCCATTCAAACTTTTTTTTCACTTCAACGTTAACGTATACTCCAACTCCCAGGCCATCTTTACGTACGGCTATACTTTGTGGGTATATCACCCAGGGAGCGTTACATCGTCAGGAAAGTCTGCGGGAGGTTTGATACTCTCCCGTTGTGCACTCCGGTAGGGTTGCTTCGTCTGCTGTCTCTCGTCATCTCTCATGTCTTAGGACCGTCTACAGCACCTTCTCTACAGCCCTGAGCGTCTTCCCTACTTCTTAGTCTTGTCGTGATTTTCCATACTGTAAGACCCGGTCTTAGACCTGACTCGGGGTACCAGCATCACCAGGACTCCTTATATGACAAGTATATCTGGTATATCTGACGAATATGTCAAGGTGAAAGCGTTATATTTGACAGAAATGAGGGAGAGAATGTTACATCTCTCTCATCAAATATACCAACTCCCTCGTGCCGATATACTGACATATCTGCTGAGTATATTAACATAAGGGATGGTCGGATATACCAGACCGCTGGAACATACTTTTACAGTTTGCTCTTCATAACTTCAAGACTTATGCACCCCCAATTCCCCCTCCTGTGAGTTATACCCCCAATTCCCCCTCCTGTGAGTTATACCCCCACTCCCCCTAACTTCATACCAGGAGGGAGCATACTAAACAATATACCAGCCTCTCCCAGCAGGTTATATCAGGGGTATACTAAGTACGGACAGTGTGGAGTACAGTGTGGCGGGAACCACAAGTCTTACACTCATAGACAGGAAGCACTGATAGTCCTGTCTGAGGGAGGAGAGAGAGAGAGAGAGAGAGAGAGAGAGAGAGAGAGAGAGAGAGAGAGAGAGAGAGAGAGGTGAGGAGTGAGTGAGAGACAGAAGACAGTTTTAATCCTTTCATAATTAGAACTGAAACCTATTTCACTCCCCTTCCTTTCTCTCTCCCTCCCTATCTCTCTTCTCTCTCTCTCTCTCTCTCTCTATCTCTCATCCATTCACTGGGATATAAAACCCTCCATCACCACGCCAAGATGTGGAGGGAGGGAGGGAGGGAGGGAGGGGAGGCAGAGAGAGAGAGAGAGAGAGAGAGAGAGTAGAAGAAAAGGGAGAGAAGAGAGGAAGAGATGAAAGAGACAGGACACAGACACAAGAGGCAAGACGAGAGAGAGATACAGCACACAGGAGAAACAACACAGAGAACAATACAGAACACACAGAGAACAATACAGAACACACAGAGAACAATACAGAACACAGAGAACAATACAGAACATACAAAGAACAATCCAGAACACAGAGAACAATTCAGAACACACAGAGAACAATACAGAACATAGAGAACAATACAGAACACAGAGAACAATACAGAACATACAGAGAACAATACAGAACACAGAGAACAATACATAACATACAGAGAACAATACAGAACACAGAGAACAATACAGAACACAGAGAACAATACAGAACACACAGAGCAATACAGAACACACAGATAACAGTACAGAACACACAGAGAACAATACAGAACACACAGAGAACAATACAGAACACACAGAGAACAATACAGAACACAGAGAACAAAACACAGAACACACAGAGAACAGAACACAGTATACAAAACAGCGTGACATCTAAACGTTATTTTTATGTCGTTAAATCCTTCACAGGTTACTGATTCCTCCATACAATAACAAGCAAAACAACAAGCAAAATAACAAGCAAAATAACAAGCAAAACAACAAGCAAAATAACAAGCAAAACAACAAGCAAAATAACAAGCAAAATAACCACAGTGGTGGGGGGAGTTGACTGACATCTCTAGGCCTTTGGTGTTGCAATCAACACATCTGCAACATTGCAAGCTCCTGATGAAGTGCTGATTGCAACACGAAAGGCCTAGAGGTGTCATTCAACTCCCCCTATGTGTGTTTGTGTGTATGTATGTGTGTGTGTATGTCTGTGTGTATGTGTGTGTGTGTGTGTACTCTTAATGACACCTTGTGTAGTAGATAGGAGGGAGGGAGGAAGAGAAGGAAGGAAGGACAGAAAGAAGGAAGGAGGGGGAGGAAGTGAGGAAAAGAGGAGAGGGGGAAAAAGAGTGGTTGAATAGGAGAGAGAGAGTGGGGGGGGGGAGTGTGGAAAGGGGAGAGTGGAGGAAAGAGTGAAGGAAGGGGAGGGGGGGTAGAGAGAATTAAGTTGAGGGGGGAGTAGAGAGAATGAATGAAGGGAAGGTGGAGGGGAGAGGGAGGGGAGAGAGGTGGGGAGGGGGAGTTAAGTGACCTTGGTCCTCCTCATATGTGTCATAACAACTTAATAATGAACATTAACAGTGGGAGTGTTGAACACTGTTGTTGTTGCTGTTGGTACTGTTGTTCTTACTGTTGTTGTTGGTACTGTTGTTCTTACTGTTACTGCTGGTACTGTTGTTCTTACTGCTGCTGCTGGTACTGTTGTTCTTACTGTTGCTGCTGGTACTGTTGTTCTTACTGTTGTTGTTGGTACTGTTGTTCTTACTGTTGCTGCTGGTACTGTTGTTCTTACTGTTGCTGCTGGTACTGTTGTTCTTACTGTTGCTGCTGGTACTGTTGTTCTTACTGTTGTTGTTGGTACTGTTGTTCTTACTGTTGTTGTTGGTACTGTTGTTCTTACTGTTGCTCCTGGTACTGTTGTTCTTACTGTTGTTGTTGGTACTGTTGTTCTTACTGTTGCTGTTGGTACTGGCTGTTCACTCTCCGTGAACAAAATCCACACGCAGACCGGGAGGCGGGGGCGTTGAGCCCCGAAACCCTCTCCAGGTATACTCCAGGTATACCCTCCTCGATAAAGGTCTACACACACATACTGCCTCTCTACTATACTTTATGACACCATGGTACCATCTGTCATTCATGCCATATATACCATGGCACCATCTGTCATTCATGCCATATATACCATGGTACCATCTGTGAGTCACACTATATATACCATAGTACCATCTGTCAGTAAAACCATATAACCATACATACCATGGCACCATCTGTCAGTCAAACCATTTATTCCATGGCACCATCTGTCAGTCACACTATATATACCATGGCACCATCTGTCAGTCAAACTATATATACCATGACACCATCTGTCAGTCAAACCATACATACCATGGCACCATCTGCCAGTCAAACTATATATACCATGGCACCATCTGTCAGTCACACTATATATACCATGGCGCCATCTGCCAGTCAAACCATATATACCATGGCACCATCTGTCAGTCACACTATATATACCATGACACCATCTGTCAGTCAAACCATATATACCATGGCACCATCTGTCAGTCACACTATATATACCATGGCACCATCTGCCAGTCACACTATATATACCATGGCACCATCTGTCAGTCAAACCATATATACCATGGCACCATCTGTCAGTCACACTATATATGCCATGGCACCATCTGGCTTCGTTAACTACAGACACTTCACCACCTACACGTAAGTCAGCTGACTCAGCAAACACTATCTTAACCACCCTTGTTTCAGTGCCAATGTATATGGGTATAAAAATGAGGTACGTAAAGCAGCCATGAATGTTAAGTAACTTCAGGGGATTATAGTCCCCTGGTCTCCCATTTCAAGGTCATGGCGTTTCACACACAGCTTCACTTACACACTCATCGGGGCTGGGATAACCACCACTTAACTGGTTTAAGTTGGTATACCTAGCAGACTCGGCGGTGGTGGTATACCTTGCAGACTCGGCGGTGGGAGAGATATAGGAGGATATTCCTAGCAGAGATGGGTATACCTAAGACGGTACTCAATTAGCAACATCATCAAGAGGATCACTGGTGATCATCAACTTCCCGTAGCTGGGTAGTGCACTCACTTTATTATTATTGTTTACATAGACCAAGTGAGTGCGGGTGTGTGCAGGAGAGGATCAAGAAGCGCACTTGTGTTTACTTGTGGGTTCCCCACAAGTAGTGTGAGGTATGATAAAGCTCATGGAGCAGGGAGAGAGTCGACCTAGTAGTGACCAGCGAAGAGGCGGGGTCAGGAGCTGTGACTACCACTGCAACTATAAACAGGTGAATACACATACACACACAGCCTCTCTCTCTCTCTCTCTCTCTCTCTCTCTCTGGTCTTCCACTTACCTAAATTACATTAAAATATTTAGTGAGCGGATCAGCTAAGTCTTTGCTGAATTTAGGCAGCATTATTTTGCATATGGCCCGCCCTATGATGTTCCATTGTCGCTTATGATGGGAGGGGAAGAGGGGGAGGAGAGGGGAACAGAGTAGGGGATGGATAGTAGAAGAGGGGTAGAGGGATGATGAGGAATTATAGGGGAGAGATAGTGGGAGAAAAACAAGATGATGGGGCATGGGAGAGAAATAAGGGAGATGGAAGAGAAGGGAGGAA
Source organism: Cherax destructor (assembly GCA_009830355.1). Lineage (NCBI taxonomy): Eukaryota > Metazoa > Arthropoda > Malacostraca > Decapoda > Parastacidae > Cherax > Cherax destructor. Next base: position 429,123 of record WNWK01000494.1, read on the forward strand.
TCGCTTGCAAGAAGATTGGTGAAGGAGAGATGAGAGAGAAGGGCGAAGTGTGAAGAGAGACCAGAGAGGAGTGTCAACGACCTTATAGGAGAGTGGAGGACCTGAGGAGACATGATCATGACGTGTAAAATACTCAAAGAGGATTTGACAGCGCGGATCACAACGCCGTCACACACACACACACACACACACACACACACACACACACACACACACACACACACACACACACACACACACTCGCACGCACACACACACATGAGCTATGACTCGACCCCTGCAACCACAACTAGGTGAGTACACACACACACACACACAATAGCAAATAATTAAGAGTTTAAGTAATAATAATGTGTGTGGGTGTGTACTTGTAAGAATGGGCGTGTGAGTGTGATGATAAGAGTGGGCGTGTGGGCGTGAGGCGAGGATGATGGTGGGGGGGGGGTTGCAGTGTAGCCAGGATGATAAGGTGGTGATGTGGCGTTAAATTAAGAGGGTAACTCCTCCAGAGTGGCAACACTGACACACACACACACACACACACACACACACACACACACACACACACACACACTGGAGGACAGGAGGGTCAGGGAAGACATGATAACGACATACAAAATACTGCGAGGAATTGACAAGGTGGACAGAGACAGAATGTTCCAGAGATGTGACACAGCAACAAGGGGTCACAATTGGAAGTTGAAGACTCAGATGAGTCACAGGGATGTTAGGAAGTATTTCTTCAGTCATAGAGTTGTCAGGAAGTGGAATAGTCTGGAGAGTGATGTAGTGGAGGCAGGATCCATACATAGCTTTAATAAGAGGTATGATAAAGCTCATGGAGCAGGGAGAGAGGACCTAGTGGCGACCAGTGAAGAGGCGGGGCCAGGAGCTATGAATCGACCCCTGCAAACACAATTAGGTGAGTACACACACACTACTACAGTAGCTACTGGTGTTGCTACACTGTCAGTGTTGTTACTATCCTAGCTACTGGTGTTGCTACACTGTCAGTGTTGTTACTATCCTAGCTACTGGTGTTGCTACACTGTCAGTGTTGTTACTATCCTAGCTACTGGTGTTGCTACACTGTCAGTGTTGTTACTATCCTAGCTACTGGTGTTGCTACACTGTCAGTGTTGTTACTATCCTAGCTACTGGTGTCTACACTGTCAGTGTTGTTACTATCCTAGCTACTGGTGTTGCTACACTGTCAGTGTTGTTACTATCCTAGCTACTGGTGTTGCTACACTGTCAGTGTTGTTACTATCCTAGCTACTGGTGTTGCTACACTGTCAGTGTTGTTACTATCCTAGCTACTGGTGTTGCTACACTGTCAGTGTTGTTACTATCCTAGCTACTGGTGTTGCTACACTGTCAGTGTTGTTACTATCCTAGCTACTGGTGTTGCTACACTGTCAGTGTTGTTACTATCCTAGCTACTGGTGTTGCTACACTGTCAGTGTTGTTACTATCCTAGCTACTGGTGTTGCTACACTGTCAGTGTTGTTACTATCCTAGCTACTGGTGTTGCTACACTGTCAGTGTTGTTACTATCCTAGCTACTGGTGTTGCTACACTGTCAGTGTTGTTACTATCCTAGCTACTGGTGTTGCTACACTGTCAGTGTTGTTACTATCCTAGCTACTGGTGTTGCTACACTGTCAGTGTTGTTACTATCCTAGCTACTGGTGTTGCTACACTGTCAGTGTTGTTACTATCCTAGCTACTGGTGTTGCTACACTGTCAGTGTTGTTACTATCCTAGCTACTGGTGTTGCTACACTGTCAGTGTTGTTACTATCCTAGCTACTGGTGTTGCTACACTGTCAGTGTTGTTACTATCCTAGCTACTGGTGTTGCTACATCCTAGCTACTGGTGTTGCTACACTGTCAGTGTTGTTACTATCCTAGCTACTGGTGTTGCTACTATCCTAGCTACTGGTGTTGCTACACTGTCAGTGTTGTTACTATCCTAGCTACTGGTGTTGCTACTATCCTAGCTACTGGTGTTGCTACACTGTCAGTGTTGTTACTATCCTAGCTACTGGTGTTGCTACTATCCTAGCTACTGGTGTTGCTACACTGTCAGTGTTGTTACTATCCTAGCTACTGGTGTTGCTACTATCCTAGCTACTGGTGTTGCTACACTGTCAGTGTTGTTACTATCCTAGCTACTGGTGTTGTTACTATCCTAGCTACTGGTGTTGCTACACTGTCAGTGTTGTTACTATCCTAGCTACTGGTGTTGCTACACTGTCAGTGTTGTTACTATCCTAGCTACTGGTGTTGCTACACTGTCAGTGTTGTTACTATCCTAGCTACTGGTGTTGCTACACTGTCAGTGTTGTTACTATCCTAGCTACTGGTGTTGTTACTATCCTAGCTACTGGTGTTGCTACACTGTCAGTGTTGTTACTATCCTAGCTACTGGTGTTGCTACACTGTCAGTGTTGTTACTATCCTAGCTACTGGTGTTGCTACACTGTCAGTGTTGTTACTATCCTAGCTACTGGTGTTGCTACACTGTCAGTGTTGTTACTATCCTAGCTACTGGAGTTGCTACACTGTCAGTGTTGTTACTATCCTAGCTACTGGAGTTGCTACACTGTCAGTGTTGTTACTATCCTAGCTACTGGTGTTGCTACACTGTCAGTGTTGTTACTATCCTAGCTACTGGTGTTGCTACACTGTCAGTGTTGTTACTATCCTAGCTACTGGTGTTGCTACTACCACAACGACTACTACCACCACCACCACTACTACTACTACGACTACGACCTCCACCACCATTACTACTACTACTACCACCACCACCACTATAACTACTACTGTTATTAACTAGTCAAGCTGCTCGTCAAGTGATGGTGGTGATGCAGTTGTTGAACAAACACCAGAAGCGCCATGATCACAGTTCACGTCAGTGTTGTGTCTAGTGGAACACTGTAGAGTGTTTGTCTGGCTCCTCCTGTACCCACAGTATTGTCTCCCTTAACAACCTCAGCCAGCAGGTTGTTCCACGCTGATATAACTCTACATCTAAAATGTATCTTTAAACCAGAGAGAGAGAGAGAGAGAGAGAGAGAGAGAGAGAGAGAGAGAGAGGTTAGGAACCTGAGATAGATAAAAAGAGATAGATAAAGAGAGAGGTAGCCAGTGGCCGCCAACAACTCAGTAATTACATTTGGACCAACAATATGGTGTTCACTACCACTACTCTCCCTCCCTCCTTCCCTCTCCCTTCTCCCTCTCCTCTCTCTCCCTCCCTCAAACATCCTCAATCGTCATGGGTCTGTCTAACAAATCCAACACGACCACCATCCACTGAGTGACCGTCAATCATGTTTAGTGAAGTGTTCTGGGAGGACTGTGAACAACGACGAGGTGGACCAGTAACTGAGACGATGACAACACACGCCAGACACACGCCAGGAGGACGAGAAGGTGCAAGTTGGCAAGAGAGAAGCGTTCCTTCTGTGCGTGGAGACGAACAATAACACACCTTCTCAAACTTAAATATATTATAAATATATTATAAACATACTCATAATCCAGCGCAAAAACCAGCATCTATCATCGGATCTTTGATTAAAGAAGATGGAACACACACACACTGAAGACAACACAGAAATGAGCGAAATACTCAAGTGCCAATAAGACTCAAGTGTTGAGTGAGACATTAATCAACCTCAAGACTGACGACCCAACTGAGTTCTTGACGAACGAGACACAAACAACACAGACATTTCTTAATGTAACTCTAACCTCGTCTTGACTTCGAAGAAGCTGTGTGTTGCATGCCACTGCACTCCACGCCAGGACAAACCTCGTCCAACTCTGTCATCAACTGCAAGAAACCATCACCACGACTAGAGGTAACCTAGAGGTTACCTCCACGTAACTTACAGGTATCCCTCCACGTAACTTACAGGTATACCTCCACGTAACTTACAGGTATCCCTCCACGTAACTTACAGGTATCCCTCCACGTAACTTACAGGTATCCCTCCACGTAACTTACAGGTATACCTCAACGTAACTTACAGGTATACCTCCACGTAACTTACAGATATACCTCAACGTAACTTACAGGTATACCTCAACGTAACTTACAGGTATACCTCAACGTAACTTACAGGTATCCCTCCACGTAACTTACAGGTATACCTCAACGTAACTTACAGGTATACCTCCACGTAACTTACAGATATACCTCCACGTAACTTACAGGTATACCTCCACGTAACTTACAGGTATCCCTCCACGTAACTTACAGGTATATCTCAACGTAACTTACAGGTATACCTCCACGTAACTTACATATATACCTCCACGTAACTTACAGGTATACCTCCACGTAACTTACAGGTATACCTCAACGTAACTTACAGGTATACCTCCACGTAACTTACAGGTATCCCTCCACGTAACTTACAGGTATCCCTCCACGAAACTTACAGGTATCCCTCCACGTAACTTACAGGTATCCCTCAACGTAACTTACAGGTATACCTCAACGTAACTTACAGATATACCTCAACGTAACTTACAGGTATCCCTCCACGTAACTTACAGGTATCCCTCCACGTAACTTACAGGTATACCTCCACGTAACTTACAGGTATACCTCCACGTAACTTACAGGTATACCTCCACGTAACTTACAGGTATCCCTCAACGTAACTTACAGGTATACCTCCACGTAACTTACAGGTATACTCACTACTTACAGGTATCCTCACGTAACTTACAGGTATCCCTCCACGTAACTTACAGGTATCCCTCCACGTAACTTACAGGTATCCCTCCCCATATATAACCCTACCTAGCCTCCCCTGTCCAATGTTACTACAAAATACTTCATATCATTATGGTCATATTAATTTAATATACCATAAACCTAAAAAAAACAATGTTTTATTTTTTTAGGCAAAAATTAGGTAATGCCGTGTTTGAGTGACTTACAGTTTGTTGAGGGGAAGGATTAGCACTCCCCCTCCCCTCATGAAGAGGGGAAGGATGGACACTCCCCTCCCTCTCCTGAAGAGGGGAAGGATTAGCACTCCATTCCTGAAGAGGGGAAGGATGGACACTCCCCTCCCTCTCATGAAGAGGGGAAGGATTGACACATCTCCCTCCCCTCCTGAAGAGGGGAAGGATGGACACTTCCCCTCCCCTCCTGAAGAGGGGAAGGATAGACACCCCCCTCCCGTACTGAAGATGCAGCCTCCCTCAGCTCCGGCTCACTGACTATTAAACCTTCAGATAGAGAGAATTTATGTTTGTCTGTGTGAAGTCTCTGGTAAGAACCTCACATGTCTGGTGGTGCTGGTCCAGCATCACATCTCTGGTGGTGCTGGACCAGGATCACATCTCTGGTGATGCTGGACCAGGATCACATGTCTGGTGGTGCTGGTCCAACATCACATCTCTGGTGATGCTGGACCAGCATCACATGTCTGGTGGTGCTGGTCCAACATCACATCTCTGGTGATGCTGGACCAGGATCACATCTCTGGTGGTGCTGGACCAGCATCACATGTCTGGTGGTGCTGGTCCAACATCACATCTCTGGTGGTGCTGGACCAGCATCACATCTCTGGTGGTGCTGGACCAGGATCACATCTCTGGTGGTGCTGGACCAGGATCACATCTCTGGTGATGCTGGACCAGGATCACATCTCTGGTGATGCTGGACCAGGATCACATCTCTGGTGATGCTGGACCAGGATCACATCTCTGGTGATGCTGGACCAGGATCACATCTCTGGTGATGCTGGTCCAGCATCACATCTCTGGTGATGCTGGACCAGGATCACATCTCTGGTGGTGCTGGACCAGGATCACATCTCTGGTGATGCTGGACCAGGATCACATCTCTGGTGATGCTGGACCAGGATCACATCTCTGGTGATGCTGGACCAGGATCACATCTCTGGTGATGCTGGACCAGGATCACATCTCTGGTGATGCTGACCAGGATCACATCTCTGGTGATGCTGGACCAGGATCACATCTCTGTGATGCTGGACCAGCATCACATCTCTGGTGGTGCTGGACCAGGATCACATCTCTGGTGATGCTGGACCAGGATCACATCTCTGGTGATGCTGGTCCAGCATCACATCTCTGGTGATGCTGACCAGGATCACATCTCTGGTGGTGCTGGACCAGGATCACATCTCTGGTGATGCTGGACCAGGATCACATCTCTGGTGATGCTGGACCAGGATCACATCTCTGGTGATGCTGGACCAGGATCACATCTCTGGTGATGCTGGACCAGGATCACATCTCTGGTGGTGCTGGACCAGGATCACATCTCTGGTGATGCTGGTCCAGCATCACATCTCTGGTGATGCTGGACCAGGATCACATCTCTGGTGGTGCTGGACCAGGATCACATCTCTGGTGATGCTGGACCAGGATCACATCTCTGGTGGTGCTGGACCAGGATCACATCTCTGGTGGTGCTGGTCCAGCATCACATCTCTGGTGATGCTGGACCAGGATCACATCTCTGGTGATGCTGGACCAGGATCACATCTCTGGTGGTGCTGGACCAGGATCACATCTCTGGTGATGCTGACCAGGATCACATCTCTGGTGGTGCTGGACCAGGATCACATCTCTGGTGGTGCTGGACCAGCATCACATCTCTGGTGATGCTGACCAGGATCACATCTCTGGTGATGCTGGACCAGGATCACATCTCTGGTGGTGCTGGACCAGGATCACATCTCTGGTGATGCTGGACCAGGATCACATCTCTGGTGGTGCTGGACCAGGATCACATCTCTGGTGGTGCTGGTCCAGCATCACATCTCTGGTGGTGCTGGTCCAGCATCACATCTCTGGTGGTGCTGGACCAGGATCACATCTCTGGTGGTGCTGGACCAGGATCACATCTCTGGTGGTGCTGGACCAGGATCACATCTCTGGTGGTGCTGGACCAGGATCACATCTCTGGTGATGCTGGACCAGGATCATATCTCTGGTGATGCTGGTCCAACATCACATCTCTGGTGATGCTGGACCAGGATCACATCTCTGGTGGTGCTGGTCCAGGATCACATCTCTGGTGATGCTGGTCCAGCATCACATCTCTGGTGATGCTGGTCCAGCATCACATCTCTGGTGATGCTGGTCCAGCATCACATCTCTGGTGATGCTGGTCCAGGATCACATCTCTGGTGATGCTGGTCCAGCATCACATCTCTGGTGATGCTGGTCCAGCATCACATCTCTGGTGATGCTGGACCAGGATCACATCTCTGGTGATGCTGGACCAGGATCACATCTCTGGTGGTGCTGGACCAGGATCACATCTCTGGTGATGCTGGACCAGGATCACATCTCTGGTGATGCTGGACCAGGATCACATCTCTGGTGGTGCTGGACCAGCATCACATCTCTGGTGATGCTGGACCAGGATCACATCTCTGGTGGTGCTGGACCAGGATCACATCTCTGGTGATGCTGGACCAGGATCACATCTCTGGTGGTGCTGGACCAGGATCACATCTCTGGTGATGCTGGACCAGCATCACATCTCTGGTGATGCTGGACCAGGATCACATCTCTGGTGATGCTGGACCAGCATCACATCTCTGGTGATGCTGGACCAGGATCACATCTCTGGTGATGCTGGACCAGGATCACATCTCTGGTGATGCTGGACCAGGATCACATCTCTGGTGATGCTGGACCAGGATCACATCTCTGGTGATGCTGGACCAGGATCACATCTCTGGTGGTGCTGGACCAGGATCACATCTCTGGTGATGCTGGACCAGGATCACATCTCTGGTGATGCTGGACCAGGATCACATCTCTGGTGATGCTGGTCCAGCATCATCGCAAAAGACAACAGAATATAACTATTTCTATCATCAGAAGGAACTACAACAGACAGTATGCTTATTCACAGCCTCTGATCAGCACAGCATACTAAGTGTGGTTTACTTGCTAATTGTAAACCAAAATCAAGATTATCAATATATGGTTTACCTATATAAAACCTCGGCTTTCACAGCCTGGGTTTATATTTTTTTTCCAATGGGAATGAGGTTTAATGGAGTTCTCTTGTATCGATGACGTCTGACGTTTCTTGTCCACCGTCCTGGGGAAAATAACCGAGTGTAGAGTGTACCACCACACTGGTGGCACTAACTGCCACACTGGTGGCACTAACTGCCACACTGATGGTACTAACTGCCACACTGATGGTACTAACTGCCACACACTGGTGACACTAACTGCCACACACTGGTGACACTAACTGCCACACTGGTGGCACTAACTGCCACACTGATGGTACTAACTGCCACACTGATGGTACTAACTGCCACACTGATGGTACTAACTGCCACACACTGGTGACACTAACTGCCACACACTGGTGACACTAACTGCCACACTGGTGGCACTAACTGCCACACTGATGGTACTAACTGCCACACACTGGTGACACTAACTGCCACACACTGGTGACACTAACTGTCACACTGGTGGCACTAACTGCCACACTGATGGTACTAACTGACACACTGATGGTACTAACTGCAATCACAATTCATTTACGTTACTCCTGTTTAAAGCATCAGTCCTCGGTCAAAGTGACCACCATTACACAATTAACTACCCATTCAAAGCTATAAAAATTGTGTAATATTTATATATATATATATATATATATATATATATATATATATATATATATATATATATATATATATATATATATATATATATATATTATATATATATATATATATATATATATATATATATATATATATATATATATATATATATATATATATATATGGAAGGAGGGGTAAAGGAGGTTTTGTGTGCAAGGGGCTTGGACTTCCAACAAGCATGCGTGAGCGTGTTAGATAGGAGCGAATTTAGATAAATGTTTTTTAGGACTGGACGTGTTGTTGGAGTGTGAGCAGGGTAATGTTTATGAAGGGATTCAGGAAAATCGGCAGGCCGGACTTGAGTCCTGGAGATGGGAAGTACAGTGTCTGCACTCTGAAGGAGGGGTGTTAACGTTGCAGTTTTATAACTGTAGTGTAAAGCACCCCTCTGGCAAGACAGTGATGGAGTGAACGATGGTGAAAGTTTTTCTTTTTCGGGCCACCCTGCCTTGGTGGGTGTAAAGACTACACACTGTGTCTCCAACACAATAATAATAATAATAATTGTTATTATTATTGGAGATACATTGTGTTGGAGACACAGTGTGTTGGAGACAGTGTGTTGGAGACACAGTGTGTTGGAGACACAGTGTGTTGGAGACAGTGTGTTGGAGACACAGTGTGTTGGAGACACAGTGTGTTGGAGACAGTGTGTTGGAGACACAGTGTGTTGGAGACACAGTGTGTTGGAGACACAGTGTGTTGGAGACACAGTGTGTTGGAGACAGTGTGTTGGAGACACAGTGTGTTGGAGACAGTGTGTTGGAGACACAGTGTGTTGGAGACACAGTGTGTTGGAGACACAGTGTGTTGGAGACACAGTGTGTTGGAGACACAGTGTGTTGGAGACACAGTGTGTTGGAGACAGTGTGTTGGAGACACAGTGTGTTGGAGACACAGTGTGTTGGAGACACAGTGTGTTGGAGACACAGTGTGTTGGAGACACAGTGTGTTGGAGACACAGTGTGTAGTCTGGTTCCTCATTCAGACTTACTCGACCATCACCCAGAAAACAGATCTGTCGCCTCGTCTGCAACTATTTCCTAGTCTTCCTCTTTTTCTCTCCATACCAGTCTTTACACATACATACACATAAGTAGAATATATATATATATATATATATATATATATATATATATATATATATATATATATATATATATATATATATAATATATATTAGTTAAAATATATTTAGTTTGATTAGGTTAAAGTAAATTGCGCTTGTTATAATAAAGTTAGGTAAGTTTTCTAAGGTTCTTTTGGTACAAAATTATTAATTTTTACATTAACATAAATGAAAAAAATATATCTTTAAACGTACGGCAGAAATTTTTACAAATGACTTAATTTTAAATGAGTTCTTGATAATTGACCAGTTTTACCTATTCGGCACGACAGTGCCACCAGTGTGGCACTAACTGGTAGAAATAAAGATTATATATAATCTTTATTTACTACCAGTACATGATACAACTTATACAGACCATAGCTGACATCAATGACATACTACTATATAGAAAGCCCCTTGTTATGCACAGCATTTCCCGCAACTTAGGTTGTGTCCCCAGGATGCGACCCACACCAGTCCACTAACACCCAGGTACCTATTTTACTACTAGGTGAACATGGACAGCAGGTGTCTTAAGGAAACACTTCCTAATGTCTCATCCCCTACCGAGGATCGACCCACGGACCTCAGTGTGTGAGCTGAGTGCGCTAGAATTTCTCCTGTTATTTTTTTGGAGTCAGCTACGGCTATGTAAGTCTACAATGACTCAGGACTTTCTTCATCTACAGTAAAATAGAACCTGATAGGCCTACAATAATATTCCTCGGAATTTCAGTGAAACAGAACTCCTAGGCCTACAATAATTAATATTTCTCGGGATTACAGTGAGACAGAACCTGATAGGCCTACAATATGTTAGTTGCCACCAAAATTACACTGTAGAGAACCTCCCAGCACATGAGTTAATAACAGTGTCTGATGCGTCAGTTAACTATGACTCTAGTGACTACAGTGACTGACTACTACAGTGACTGACGTCTACAGTGACTGATTACTACAGTGACTGACGTCTACAGTGACTGACTACCACAGTGACTGACGTCTACAGTGACTGACTACCACAGTGACTGACGTCTACAGTGACTGACGTCTACAGTGACTGACGTCTACAGTGACTAGTTGACTGCTACAATAACTGGCTGGGAGCTACAGTGGCTGGTTGATAGCCACAGTGGCTGGCTGACAGTTACAGTGGCTGGCTGACAGTTACAAAGACTACCAACACTGTACACACTGTCAGCTGCAGGAAGTCAGCTACTGTGGCTGGCTGACAGCTACAAAGACTACCAACATTGTACACACTGTCAGCTGCAGGAAGTCAGCAACAGTGGCTGGCTGACAGCTAAAAAGACTGCCAACATTGTAAACACTGTCAGCTGCAGGAAGTCAGCAGCAGTGGCTGGCTGACAGCTACAAAGACTGCCAACATTGTACACACTGTCAGCTGCAGGAAGTCAGCAGCAGTGGCTGGCTGACAGCTACAAAGACTGCCAACATTGTACACACTGTCAGCTGCAGGAAGTCAGCAGCAGTGGCTGGCTGACAGCTACAAAGACTGCCAACATTGTAAACACTGTCAGCTGCAGGAAGTCAGCAGCAGTGGCTGGCTGACAGCTACAAAGACTGCCAACATTGTACACACTGTCAGCTGCAGGAAGTCAGCAACAGTGGCTGGCTGACAGCTACAAAGACTGCCAACATTGTACACACTGTCAGCTGCAGGAAGTCAGCAGCAGTGGCTGGCTGACAGCTACAAAGACTGCCAACATTGTAACACTGTCAGCTGCAGGAAGTCAGCAACAGTGGCTGGCTGACAGCTACAAAGACTGCCAACATTGTACACACTGCCAGCTGCAGGAAGTCAGCAGCAGTGGCTGGCTGACAGCTACAAAGACTGCCAACATTGTACACACTGTCAGCTGCAGGAAGTCAGCAGCAGTGGCTGGCTGACAGCTACAAAGACTGCCAACATTGTACACACTGTCAGCTGCAGGAAGTCAGCAGCAGTGGCTGGCTGACAGCTACAAAGACTGCCAACATTGTACACACTGTCAGCGCAGGAGTGCGCAGTGCGCTACAAAGACTGCCAACATTGTACACACTGTCAGCTGCAGGAAGTCAGCCATAAAAGCAACGAGAGGAAATTCATTATTTAACATAACAAAGATTTCTTTTACGTTGTGTAGAGCAAGATGTGATTGTGATTGTGACTGTGTGGAGGGGTGATTGTGTGGAGGGGTGATTGTGACTGTGTGGAGGGATGATTGTGATTGTGACTGTGGAGGGGTGATTGTGACTGTGTGGAGGGGTGATTGTGACTGTGTGGAGGGGTGATTGTGATTGTGACTGTGTGAAGGGGTGATTGTGATTGTGACAGTGTGGAGGGGTGATTGCGTGGTGGAGTGACTGTAATTGTGACTGTGGTGGAGTGACTGTGATTGTGAGGTAGAGAGGTGATTGTGAGTGTGTCGTGGAGTGACTGTGATTGTGAGGTGGACTAACTGTAATTGTGAGGTGGAGGGGTGATTGTGTGGAGGGGCGATTGTGATTGTGTGGTGGACTGATTGTGTGGAGGGGTGATTGTGTGGTGGACTGATTGTGTGGGGGTGATTGTGTGGTGGACTGATTGTGTGGAGGGGTGATTGTGTGGTGGACTGATTGTGTGGAGGGGTGATTGTGTGGAGTGACTGATTGTGATTGTGTGGAGTGACTGATTGTGATTGTGTGGAGGGGTGATTGTGATTGTGTGGAGGGGTGATTGTGATTGTGTGGTGGAGTGACTGTGATTGTGAGGTGGAGGGGTAATTGTGATTGTGTGGTGGTGACTGTGATTGTGAGGTGGAGGGGTGATTGTGATTGTGTGGTGGATTGACTGTGATTGTGTGAAGGAGGGGTGACTGCGATTGTGTGGTGGGGCTGATCGTGATTGTGTGGTGGAGTGACTGCGATTGTGTGGAGGGGTGATTGTGATTGTTTGGATGAATGGTGATAGTGTGGTGAAGGTGACTGTGTTTGTATGTGCGGAGAGGGTGATTGTATATAACAAGAGGTGATTGTATATAACAAGAGGTGACTGTATATAACAAGAGGTGATTGTATATAACAAGAGGTGATTGTATATAACAAGAGGTGATTGTATATAACAAGAGGTGACTGTATATAACAAGAGGTGATTGTATATAAAAAGAGGGGATTGTATATAACAAGAGGTGATTGTATATAACAAGATGGGATTGTATATAACAAGAGGGGATTGTATATAACAAGAGGTGATTGTACATAACAAGAGGGGATTGTATATAACAAGAGGGGATTGTATATAACAAGAGGGGATTGTACATAACAAGAGGTGATTGTATATAAGAGGGGATTGTATATAACAAGAGGTGATTGTATATAAGAAGAGGGGATTGTATATAACAAGAGGGGATTGTACATAAGAGGTGATTGTATATAACAAGAGGGGATTGTATATAACAAGAGGTGATTGTATATAACAAGAGAAGATTGTATATAACAAGATGTGATTGTATATAACAAGAGGTGATTGTATATAACAAGAGGGGATTGTATATAACAAGAGGTGATTGTACATAACAAGAGGTGATTGTATGTAACAAGAGGTGATTGTACATAACAAGAGGGGATTGTATTTAAGAGGGGATTGTATATAACAAGAGGGGATTGTATATAACAAGAGGGGATTGTATATAACAAGAGAAGATTGTATATAACAAGAGGGGATTGTATATAAAAAGAGGGGATTGTATATAACAAGAGAAGATTGTATATAACAAGAGGGGATTGTATATAACAAGAGAAGATTGTATATAACAAGAGGTGATTGTATATAACAAGAGAAGATTGTATATAACAAGAGGTGATTGTATATAGGGTGAATTATGTTGGTGTGGATGAGGCGGTGTGATAGTCTGTCTGGGGGGACAGACAGACACAGAGAGGAGAGAGACAGGAGGGAGGGAGGGAATGAGGGACAGAAGAAAGGAGGGAGAGAGGAGGAGGGAAATAAAATTTACAAAGATACGGTACAATAATGACACAAAAATATTTAGAACAAGATACTTAAATCACACACACACACACACACACACACACACACACACACACACACACACACACACACACACACACACACACAATAAACATGACCCACAAAAATCATAAACCAAGGAACTAGGAGGGGAAAAAATAAAAGAATCGGCAGTAAATTAAGACTTATAACTTAACTACGAGAAGACTGTAAGATGCTGTAGGAGGAGGAGGAGGAGGAGGAGGAGGAGGAGGAGGAGGAAGATACTCTCACATAACCTTAGCCTTGGAGTGGTCAGGAAGTGGAACGGTCTAGACAGGGAAGTGGCAGAGGCAGGATCCATACACGGCTTTAAGAATAGTTATGACAGGGGCCTCTTACGTAGCCACGGGGAGCAGACACAGCAGAGACAGGGGGGGCAGGGGCTGAGACTCGACCACAGCAACCACACACACACACACACACACAGCTGTCTATCACCACAATAAACACACACACAGCTGTCTATCACCACAATAAACACACACACAGCTGTCTATCACCACAATAAACACACACACAGCTGTCTATCACCACAATAAACACACACACAGCTGTCTATTACCAAAATAAACACACACAGCTGTCTATCAGCTCAATAAACACCACACACACAGCTGTCTATCAGCACAATAAACACACACACACACACAGCTGTCTATCAGCTCAATAAACACACACACAGCTGTCTATCAGCACAATAAACACCACACACAGCTGTCTATCAGCACAATAAACACCACACACAGCTGTCTATCAGCTCAATAAACACACACACAGCTGTCTATCAGCACAATAAACACCACACACAGCTGTCTATCAGCACAATAAACACCACACACAGCTGTCTATCAGCTCAATAAACACACACACAGCTGTCTATCAGCACAATAAACACCACACACAGCTGTCTATCAGCACAATAAACACCACACACAGCTGTCTATCACCACAATAAACACACACACAGCTGTCTATCACCATATTAAACACCACACACACAGCTGTCTATCAACACAATAACACACTCCAAAATGTAAAATCAAGACAGGCAGCATCTGTGACCAGCTGGCGCGCGCGTGCACCAGCTGGCGCGCGCGTGCACCAGCTGGCGCGAGCGTGCACCAGCTGACAATAAGCAAAACTGGTAGTTGTAAACAACACATGCTACCTAAACTTGTAAATATTTTACAGCTCTAAACAACACATGCGCGCCAGAATTAATACAATGGTTTATCTCTCAGCAGTGATGCCATGTTGAGCCAGATAAACCAGCAGTGTTGCCATGCTGAGCCAGATAAACCAGCAGTGTTGCCATGTTGAGCCAGATAAACCAGCAGTGTTGCCATGCTGAGCCAGATAAACCACCAGTGTTGCCATGTTGAGCCAGATAAACCACCAGTGTTGCCATGCTGAGCCAGATACACCAGCAGTGTTGCCATGCTGAGCCAGATAAACCAGCAGTGTTGCCATGTTGAGCCAGATAAACCACCAGTGTTGCCATGCTGAGCCAGATAAACCACCAGTGTTGCCATGCTGAGCCAGATAAACCACCAGTGTTGCCATGCTGAGCCAGATACACCAGCAGTGTTGCCATGCTGAGCCAGATAAACCAGCAGTGTTGCCATGCTGAGCCAGATAAACCACCAGTGTTGCCATGCTGAGCCAGATAAACCACCAGTGTTGCCATGCTGAGCCAGATACACCAGCAGTGTTGCCATGCTGAGCCAGATAAACCAGCAGTGTTGCCATGCTGAGCCAGATAAACCACCAGTGTTGCCATGCTGAGCCAGATAAACCACCAGTGTTGCCATGCTGAGCCAGATAAACCACCAGTGTTGCCATGCTGAGCCAGATAAACCACCAGTGTTGCCATGCTGAGCCAGATACACCAGCAGTGTTGCCATGCTGAGCCAGATACACCAGCAGTGTTGCCATGTTGAGCCAGATACACCAGCAGTGTTGCCATGTTGAGCCAGATAAACCAGCAGTGTTGCCATGTTGAGCCAGATAAACCACCAGTATTGCCATGCTGAGCCAGATAAACCACCAGTGTTGCCATGTTGAACGAGATAAACCACCAGTGTTGCCATGTTGAGCCAGATAAACCACCAGTGTTGCCATGTTGAGTCAGATACACCAGCAGTGTTGCCATGTTCAGCCAGATACACCAGCAGTGTTGCCATGTTAGTCAGATACCAGCAGTGTTGCCATGTTCAGCCAGATACACCAGCAGTGTTGCCATGTTGAGCCAGATGAACCACCAGTGTTGCCATGTTGAGCCAGATAAACCACCAGTGTTGCCATGTTGAGCCAGATAAACCAGCAGTGTTGCCATGTTGAGCCAGATAAACCAGCAGTGTTGCCATGTTGAGCCAGATAAACCACCAGTGTTGCCATGCTGAGCCAGATAAACCACCAGTGTTGCCATGTTGAGCCAGATAAACCACCAGTGTTGCCATGTTGAGCCAGATAAACCACCAGTATTGCCATGCTGAGCCAGATACACCAGCAGTGTTGCCATGCTGAGCCAGATACACCAGCAGTGTTGCCATGCTGAGCCAGATAACCACAGTGTTGCCATGTTGAGCCAGATACACCAGCAGTGTTGCCATGCTGAGCCAGATAAACCACCAGTGTTGCCATGTTGAGCCAGATAAACCACCAGTGTTGCCATGTTGAGCCAGATAAACCACCAGTGTTGCCATGCTGAGCCAGATACACCAGCAGTGTTGCCATGTTGAGCCAGATACACCAGCAGTGTTGCCATGTTGAGTCAGATAAACCACCAGTGTTGCCATGCTGAGCCAGATGCACCAGCAGTGTTGCCATGTTGAGCCAGATAAACCAGCATTGTTGCCATGTTGAGCCAGATGCACCAGCAGTGTTGCCATGTTGAGTCAGATACACCAGCAGTGTTGCCATGTTCAGCCAGATACACCAGCAGTGTTGCCATGTTCAGCCAGATGCACCAGCAGTGTTGTAATTTTGGGCCAGATACACCAGCAGTGTTGCCATGTTGAGCCAGATACACCAGCAGTGTTGCCATGTTGAGCCAGATACACCAGCAGTGTTGCCATGTCCAGCCAGATACACCAGCAGTGTTGCCATGTGAACAGTCTTCAAGACCCCCTGGCTATCTTCAAGACCCCCTGGATATCTTCAAGACCCCCCTGGCCATCTTCAAGACCCCCTGGCTATCTTCAAGACCCCCTGGCCATCTTCAAGACCCCCTGGCTATCTTCAAGACCCCTGGATATCTTCAAGACCCCTCTGGCCATCTTGAAGACCCCCTGGCCATCTTGAAGACCCCCTGGCTATCTTCAGGACCCTCTGGGTGTTTTCAAGGGGGAACTGGACAGATACTGACCAGCCGAGCAGTAACAGCCTGGTTGATCAGGCCCTGATCCACCACGAGGCCTGGTTATGGACCGGGCCGTGTGTGTGTGAGTATGTGTGCGTGTGTATTTCCAGACTCAGAATAGTGCAAGACGATAGTGAGAGTGAAAACATGCTCTCTCTCTCTCTCTCTCTCTCCCTCTCCTCTCTCCTCTCTCTCTCTCTCTCTCTCTCTCTCTCTCTCTCTCTCTCTCTCTCTCTCTCTCTCTCTCTCTCTCTCTCTCATAAACTCACACAATAGAGGACAACAAATAGCTGGCCAGACACACTTAACTTACTCTCTTTCGTCTCACTTACGGACATACAGTCTTGAATGTGTATGGTGGGTGTATAGCTGTATGGTGGGTGTATAGCTGTATGGTGGGTGTATAGCTGTATGGTGGGTGTATAACTGTATGGTGGGTGTATAGCTGTATGGTGGGTGTATAGCTGTATGGTGGGTGTATAGCTGTATGGTGGGTGTATAACTGTATGGTGGGTGTATAACTGTATGGTGGGTGTATAACTGTATGGTGGGTGTATAGCTGTATGGTGGGTGTATAGCTGTATGGTGGGTGTATAGCTGTATGGTGGGTGTATAGCTGTATGGTGGGTGTATAGCTGTATGGTGGGTGTATAGCAGTATGGTGGGTGTATAGCTGTATGGTGGGTGTATAGCTGTATGGTGGGTGTATAGCTGTATGGTGGGTGTATAGCTGTATGGTGGGTGTATAACTGTATGGTGGGTGTATAACTGTATGGTGGGTGTATAACTGTATGGTGGGTGTATAACTGTATGGTGGGTGTATAGCTGTATGGTGGGTGTATAGCTGTATGGTGGGTGTATAGCTGTATGGTGGGTGTATAGCTGTATGGTTGGTGTATAACTGTATGGTGATTGTATAACTGTATGGTGGGTGTATAACTGTATGGTGGGTGTATAACTGTATGGTGGGTGTATAGCTGTATGGTGGGTGTATAGCTGTATGGTGGGTGTATAGCTGTATGGTGGGTGTATAGCTGTATGGTGGGTGTATAGCTGTATGGTGGGTGTATAACTGTATGGTGGGTGTATAACTGTATGGTGGGTGTATAACTGTATGGTGGGTGTATAGCTGTATGATGGGTGTATAGCTGTATGGTGGGTGTATAGCTGTATGGTGGGTGTATAGCTGTATGGTGGGTGTATAACTGTATGGTGGGTGTATAACTGTATGGTGGGTGTATAACTGTATGGTGGGTGTATAACTGTATGGTGGGTGTATAGCTGTATGGTGGGTGTATAGCTGTATGATGGGTGTATAGTTGTATGGTGGGTGTATAGCTGTATGGTAAGTGTATAGCTGTATGGTGGGTGTATAACTGTATGGTGGGTGTATAGCTGTATAGTGGGTGTATAGCTGTATGGTGGGTGTATAACTGTATGGTGGGTGTATAACTGTATGGTGGGTGTATAACTGTATGGTGGGTGTATAACTGTATGGTGGGTGTATAACTGTATGGTGGGTGTATAGCTGTATGGTGGGTGTATAGCTGTATGGTGGGTGTATAACTGTATGGTGGGTGTATAGCAGTATGGTGGGTGTATAGCAGTATAGAGGTATAACTGTATGGAGGGAGTATAGTTGTATGATGTATATCAGTATGGAGGGTGTATAACTGCATGGCGGGTGTATAGCTGTATGGTGGGTGTATAGCTGTATGGTGGGTGTATAGCTGTATGGTGGGTGTATAGCTGTATGGTGGGTGTATAGCTGTATGGTGGGTGTATAACTGTATGGTGGGTGTATAGCAGTATGGTGGGTGTATAGCAGTATGGAGGTATAACTGTATGGAGGGAGTATAGTTGTATGATGTATATCAGTATGGAGGGTGTATAACTGCATGGCGGGTGTATAGCTGTATGGAGAGAGTATAGCTGTATGATGCATATGAGTATGGTGGGTGTATAGCTGTATGGTGGGTGTATATCAGTATGGAGGGTGTATAACTGCATGGAGGGTGTATAGCTGTATGGAGAGAGTATAGCTGTATGATGCATATGAGTATGGTGGGTGTATAGCTGTATGGTGGGTGTATATCAGTATGGAGGGTGTATAACTGCATGGAGGGTGTATAGCTGTATGGAGATAGTATAGCTGTATGATGCATATGAGTATGGAGGGTGTATAGCTGTATGGTGAGTGTATTAGTGTATGATGTATAGCAGTATTGAGGGTGTATAGCTATACTGAGGGTGTATAGATGTATGGTGGGTGTATAGCAATACGAGTGAGGGGGTTATAATCTTTACGAATAAGTCAGTCCGTCGGGGTGTGAAAGCCCTAAGCGAGGAGTCTATTGTAAGACAAGCAAGAATGATAGCTCCTTCGAAAAAGTATACACACACACACACACACACACACACACACACACACACACACACACACACACACACACACACACACATACACACACACACATACATAGCTTATATGCACTGCAGTCAGCTTTATGGTGAACGGAAAGCCGTATTTCTGCCTGTTTAGTTCAGTGTCTGGCTGGACCACTGCCTCCTTCACTTCTTAGTTCAGTGTCTGGCTGGACCACTGCCTCCTTCACTTCTTAGTTCAGTGTCTGGCTGGACCACTGCCTCCTTCACTTCTTAGTTCAGTGTCTGGCTGGACCACTGCCTCCTTCACTTCTTAGTTCAGTGTCTGGCTGGACCACTGCCTCCTTCACCTCTTAGTTCAGTGTCTGGCTGGACCACTGCCTCCTTCACTTCTTAGTTCAGTGTCTGGCTGGACCACTGCCTCCTTCACTTCTTAGTTCAGTGTCTGGCTGGACCACTGCCTCCTTCACCTCTTAGTTCAGTGTCTGGCTGGACCACTGCCTCCTTCACTTCTTAGTTCAGTGTCTGGCTGGACCACTGCCTCCTTCACCTCTTAGTTCAGTGTCTGGCTGGACCACTGCCTCCTTCAATTCTTAGTTCAGTGTCTGGCTGGACCACTGCCTCCTTCACTTCTTAGTTCAGTGTCTGGCTGGACCACTGCCTCCTTCACTTCTTAGTTCAGTGTCTGGCTGGACCACTGCCTCCTTCACCTCTTAGTTCAGTGTCTGGCTGGACCACTGCCTCCTTAACTTCTTAGTTCAATGTCTGGCTGGACCACTGCCTCCTTCACTTCTTAGTTCAGTGTCTGGCTGGACCACTGCCTCCTTCACTTCTTAGTTCAGTGTCTGGCTGGACCACTGCCTCCTGCACTTCTTAGTTCAGTGTCTGGCTGGACCACTGCCTCCTGCACCTCTTAGTTCAGTGTCTGGCTGGACCACTGCCTCCTGCACCTCTTAGTTCAGTGTCTGGCTGGACCACTGCCTCCTGCACCTCTTAGTTCAGTGTCTGGCTGGACCACTGCCTCCTGCACCTCTTAGTTCAGTGTCTGGCTGGACCACTGCCTCCTTCACTTCTTAGTTCAGTGTCTGGCTGGACCACTGCCTCCTTCACTTCTTAGTTCAGTGTCTGGCTGGACCACTGCCTCCTTCACTTCCTAGTTCAGTGTCTGGCTGGACCACTGCCTCCTTCACTTCTTAGTTCAGTGTCTGGCTGGACCACTGCCTCCTTCACCTATTAGTTCAGTGTCTGGCTGGACCACTGCCTCCTTCAATTCTTAGTTCAGTGTCTGGCTGGACCACTGCCTCCTTCACCTCTTAGTTCAGTGTCTGGCTGGACCACTGCCTCCTTCACTTCTTAGTTCAGTGTCTGGCTGGACCACTGCCTCCTTCACTTCTTAGTTCAGTGTCTGGCTGGACCACTGCCTCCTTCACCTCTTAGTTCAGTGTCTGGCTGGACCACTGCCTCCTTCACTTCTTAGTTCAGTGTCTGGCTGGACCACTGCCTCCTTCACTTCTTAGTTCAGTGTCTGGCTGGACCACTGCCTCCTTCACTTCTTAGTTCAGTGTCTGGCTGGACCACTGCCTCCTTCACTTCTTAGTTCAGTGTCTGGCTGGACCACTGCCTCCTTCACTTCTTAGTTCAGTGTCTGGCTGGACCACTGCCTCCTTCACTTCTTAGTTCAGTGTCTGGCTGGACCACTGCCTCCTGCACTTCTTAGTTCAGTGTCTGGCTGGACCACTGCCTCCTGCACCTCTTAGTTCAGTGTCTGGCTGGACCACTGCCTCCTGCACCTCTTAGTTCAGTGTCTGGCTGGACCACTGCCTCCTGCACCTCTTAGTTCAGTGTCTGGCTGGACCACTGCCTCCTGCACCTCTTAGTTCAGTGTCTGGCTGGACCACTGCCTCCTGCACCTCTTAGTTCAGTGTCTGGCTGGACCACTGCCTCCTGCACCTCTTAGTTCAGTGTCTGGCTGGACCACTGCCTCCTGCACCTCTTAGTTCAGTGTCTGGCTGGACCACTGCCTCCTGCACCTCTTAGTTCAGTGTCTGGCTGGACCACTGCCTCCTGCACCTCTTAGTTCAGTGTCTGGCTGGGCCACTGCCTCCTGCACCTCTTAGTTCAGTGTCTGGCTGGACCACTGCCTCCTGCACCTCTTAGTTCAGTGTCTGGCTGGACCACTGCCTCCTGCACCTCTTAGTTCAGTGTCTGGCTGTACCACTGCCTCCTGCACCTCTTAGTTCAGTGTCTGGCTGAGAATACTATCACTGCCTCGTAGTTGAAGGTGCGTAAGTAAGTAAATAAGCAAGTGAGTATTTAGGTAAGTAAGTTTACTTAGGCACAGGTAAGCATAATTACAATGATCATATATAGTGTAAATTACGTAGGATAACCACTCAAAACAAAGTCAGACAAAGTGACTTATTACCATTTGGCTGGTACCACCAACACTGTCTTTGTTGATGGTGTGGCTGGTACCACCAACACTGTGTCTTAGTTGATGGTGTGGCTGGTACAACCAACACTGTGTCTTAGTTGATGGTGTGGCTGGTACCACCAACACTGTCTTTGTTGATGGTGTGGCTGGTACCACCAACACTGTGTCTTAGTTGATGGTGTGGCTGGTACAACCAACACTGTGTCTTAGTTGATGGTGTGGCTGGTACCACCAACACTGTCTTTGTTGATGGTGTGGCTGGTACCACCAACACTGTGTCTTAGTTGATGGTGTGGCTGGTACCACCAACACTGTGCCTTAGTTGATGGTGTGGCTGGTACCACCAACACTGTGTCTTAGTTGATGTTGTGGCTGGTACCACCAACACTGTGCCTTAGTTGATGGTGTGGCTGGTACCACCAACACTGTGTCTTAGTTGATGTTGTGGCTGGTACCACCAACACTGTCTTTGTTGATGGTGTGGCTGGTACCACCAACACTGTGTCTTAGTTGATGGTGTGGCTGGTACCACCAACACTGTGTCTTAGTTGATGGTGTGGCTGGTACCACCAACACTGTCTTTGTTGATGGTGTGGCTGGTACCACCAACACTGTGTCTTAGTTGATGGTGTGGCTGGTACCACCAACACTGTGTCTTAGTTGATGTTGTGGCTGGTACCACCAACACTGTGCCTTAGTTGATGGTGTGGCTGGTACCACCAACACTGTGTCTTAGTTGATGTTGTGGCTGGTACCACCAACACTGTGCCTTAGTTGATGGTGTGGCTGGTACCACCAACACTGTGTCTTAGTTGATGGTGTGGCTGGTACCACCAACACTGTGTCTTAGTTGATGGTGTGGGTGGTACCACCAACACTGTGCCTTAGTTGATTGTGTGGGTGGTACCACCAACACTGTGTCTTAGTTGATGGTGTGGCTGGTACCACCAACACTGTGTCTTAGTTGATGGTGTGGCTGGTACCACCAACACTGTGTCTTAGTTGATGGTGTGGCTGGTACCACCAACACTGTGTTTTAGTTGAGGGTGTTGCAGGTACCACCAACACTGTGATGGTACATTGTGTGGGTCAGAGTGGTGAGTGCCACTAACACACAGTATAACTGCCACATAAAGTGTGTCAGAAGATCGTTAGTGTAAACGACCATCTTCCTTGTATCGTTACACTGTATGAAGCATCTGTATGAAGTAACTGTGTGAGGAAACAGTGTGAGGTAACTGTGTGAGGTAACAGTGTGAGGTAACTGTGTAAGGAAACAGTGTGAGGTAACAGTGTGAGGTAAATGTGTGAGGTAACAGTGTGAGGTAACTGTGTGAGGTAACAGTGTGAGGTAAATGTGTGAGGTAACAGTGTGAGGTAACAGTGTGAGGTAACTGTGTAAGGAAACAGTGTGAGGTAACAGTGTGAGGTAAATGTGTGAGGTAACAGTGTGAGGTAACTGTGTGAGGTAACAGTGTGAGGTAGCTGTGTGAGGTAACAGTGTGAGGTAACAGTGTGAGGTAACAGTGTGAGGTAACTGTGTGAGGTAACAGTGTGAGGTAACTGTGTGAGGTAACAGTGTGAGGTAACTGTGTAAGGTAACAGTGTGAGGTAACTGTGTGAGGTAACAGTGTGAGGTAACTGTGTAAGGTAATTAAAAACGTTATTAATAAAATAAAAAGAAATCCATAATATATTTTATGATATGTGAAACGCAGTGGGCAACCCACATGTAGGTACCAGTGGACAACCCACATGCAGGTACCAGCAGATGGAACCCACACTGATGACAACACACAAATGAGCGAAATACTGAGGTCACAGTCTGTGTTCAGTGACCCGTTAATCTCACTACACACTGATAACCCAAATGAATTTTTTCCCAAATATGACCCACAACTCTTGACACTGTTTTCAAAATTCCTGACATAACCCTGACACCAGCTGACATTGAAAATGTCACTGTCACTGAAGATGTCACTCTCAGGATGTCCATGTACTCTGCCCCAGGACCAGGCTCCTGAAACTCCATCAAAAATGATAAACAAAACACTATCACGTACTTTCAATATCCACTGGAGAGGAAAACTGGGTAATGGAGTCATTCCACGGTCATTAAAACCCACTGGTACAGCCGCACTCCACAAGGTGGCAGCATATAGCACTTACAAACAACTACAGACTGACACCATCAACTTCCACCTTAACAATATCTTCTAGGAGTTTTATGGAAGAAAGGTATTCACCCTGTAGGACCCCGATGGAAATAGAGTCACTCTGTCTAACTTTTCGGGGGGCTATTCTACGTAATTTACTTATATACAATTTACTAGGATTCCCAACAGTTGCACAACCCAGGGCAGCACGGGTTTAGAGCAGGTCGCTCCTGCCTCTCACACCTACTGGACCACTATGACATGGTCTTGGATGGTCGCTCCTACCTCTCACAACTACTGGACCACTATGACATGGTCTTGGATGGTCGCTCCTGCCTCTCACAACTACTGGACCACTATGACATGGTCTTGGATGGTCACTCCTGCCTCTCACAACTACTGGACCACTATGACATGGTCTTGGATGGTCACTCCTGCCTCTCACAACTACTGAACCACTATGACATGGTCTTGGATGGTCGCTCCTGCCTCTCACAACTACTGGACCACTATGACATGGTCTTGGATGGTCGCTCCTGCCTCTCACAACTACTGGACCACTATGACATGGTCTTGGATGGTCGCTCCTGCCTCTCACAACTACTGGACCACTATGACATGGTCTTGGATGGTCACTCCTGCCTCTCACAACTACTGGACCACTATGACATGGTCTTGGATGGTCACTCCTGCCTCTCACAACTACTGGACCACTATGACATGGTCTTGGATGGTCGCTCCTGCCTCTCACAACTACTGGACCACTATGACATGGTCTTGGATGGTCGCTCCTGCCTCTCACAACTACTGGACCACTATGACATGGTCTTGGATGGTCGCTCCTGCCTCTCACAACTACTGGACCACTATGACATGGTCTTGGATGGTCGCTCCTGCCTCTCACAACTACTGGACCACTATGACATGGTCTTGGATGGTCGCTCCTGCCTCTCACAACTACTGGACCACTATGACATGGTCTTGGATGGTCGCTCCTGCCTCTCACAACTACTGGACCACTATGACATGGTCTTGGATGGTCACTCCTGCCTCTCACAACTACTGACCACTATGACATGGTCTTGGATGGTCCTCCTGCCTCTCACAACTACTGGACCACTATGACATGGTCTTGGATGGTCGCTCCTGCCTCTCACAACTACTGGACCACTATGACATGGTCTTGGATGGTCGCTCCTGCCTCTCACAACTACTGGACCACTATGACATGGTCTTGGATGGTCACTCCTGCCTCTCACAACTACTCAGCCAATATAAAGGGACCAAGACTTTTCAACACTCTCTTCATGCATAAGGTAAATTACCAACAGCCCCCATGGCTATCTTTAAGAGGGAACTAGATATATTTCTATAGTTCCTGATAAGCCTGGCTGTGGTGGCTGGGTTAGACTACGTGTGGCCAGCATCCACAACCTGGCTGGAGGTCTGGTCTGGGACCGGGTCGCGGGGGCGGTGCCCCCAGAGTAGTGGTAAGCTTCAGATTAGTGAGAGGAGAATAACTCTACGGTAATTAAGTGACTATCTTAAGTTAGTTCCAGGAAGGTTAACTTAAATTAACATAACTAAATAGTGTCAACCACCACCAATATAACCACCACTACTACTACTACTACCACTACTACCATCACCACCAACACTATCAACCCCTACCAACACTACTACCACTATCAACCACTATCATCACTACCACCACTATCAACCACTACCATCCCTACCACCACTATCAACCACTACCATCCCTACCACCACTATCAACCACTACCATCTCCCTACCACCACTATCAACCACTACCAACACTACTACCACTATCAACCATTACCATCACTACTACCACTATCAACCACTACCATCCCTACCACCACTATCAACCACTACCATCCCTACCACCACTATCAACCACTACCATCTCCCTACCACCACTATCAACCACTACCAACACTACCACCACTATCAACCATTACCATCACTACTACCACTATCAACCACTACCATCCCTACCACCACTATCAACCACTACCATCCCTACCACCACTATCAACCATTACCATCACTACTACCACTATCAACCACTACCATCCCTACCACCACTATCAACCACTACCAACACTACTACCACTATCAACCACTACCATCCCTACCACCACTATCAACCACTACCAACACTACTACCACTATCAACCATTACCAACACTACCACCACTATCAACCATTACCATCACTACTACCACTATCAACCACTACCATCCCTACCACCACTATCAACCACTACCATCCCTACCACCACTATCAACCACTACCATCCCTACCACCACTATCAACCACTACCATCTCCCTACCACCACTATCAACCACTACCATCTCCCTACCACCACTATCAACCACTACCATCCCTACCACCACTATCAACCACTACCAACACTACTACCACTATCAACCACTATTATCCCTACCACCACTATCAACCACTACCAACACTACTACCACTATCAACCACTACCATCCCTACCACCACTATCAACCACTACCATCCCTACCACCACTATCAACCACTACCATCCCTACCACCACTATCAACCACTACCATCTCCCTACCACCACTATCAACCACTACCATCACTACTACCACTATCAACCACTACCATCCCTACCACCACTATCAACCACTACCATCACTACTACCACTATCAACCACTACCATCACTACTACCACTATCAACCACTACCAACACTACCACCACTATCAACCACTGCCAACACTACTACCACTATCAACCACTACCAACACTACTACCACTGTCAACCACTACCATCCCTACCACCACTATCAACCACTACCATCACTACTACCACTATCAACCACTACCATCCCTACCACCACTATCAACCACTACCATCACTACCACCACTATCAACCACTACCAACACTACTACCACTATCAACCATTACCATCACTACCATCACTATCAACCACTACCAACACTACCACCACTATCAACCACTACCAACACTACTACCACTATCAACCACTACTACAGTAGTGGTGTTGTATAACGGGTTATGTCAAGATATGTAATGTGTAGTTCTGTAATGTAACATGTGACTGTCTAGCACTGAAGTCAGTGTTACGAAATACAGTTTGACTGTGGTGGTGGTAGTGACGGTATCAGTGGTGGTAGTAGTAGTGGTGGTAGCAGTGGTGGTAGTAGTAGTGATGGTAGTTGTGGTAGCAGTGGTGATAGTAGTAGTGGTGGTAGCAGTGGTGGTAGTAGTAGTTGTGGTAGCAGTGGTGGTAGCAGTGGTGGTAGTAGTAGTGATGGTAGTGGTGGTAGCAGTGGTGATAGTAGTAGTAGTGGTAGCAGTGGTGGTAGTAGTAGTTGTGGTAGCAGTGGTGGTAGCAGTGGTGGTAGTAGTAGTGATGGTAGTGGTGGTAGCAGTGGTGGTAGTAGTAGTGGTGGTAACACTGGTTGGTAGTAGTAGTGGTGGTAGTAGTGGTGGTAGCAGTGGTGGTAGTAGTAGTGGTGGTAGTAGTAGTAGTGGTGGTAGTGGTAGTAGTGGTGGTAGTAATGGTAGTGGTAGTAGTGGTGGTGGTGGTAGTGGTGGTAGCAGTGGTGGTGGTGGTGGTGGTAGTGGTGGTAGCAGTGGTAGTGTTAGTGATGGTGGTGGTCAAGATATATGACTTGATCTTGTTCATTAATTTACCAATACTGTCACTCTCACTAGTCTCTCTCTCTCTCTCTCTCTCTCTCTCTCTCTCTCTCTCTCTCTCTCTCTCTCTCTCTCTCTCCTCACTCTCTTTCTCTCTCCCTCCCTCCTCTCTCTTTCAGCCTCTATCCCTTCTTCCCTGCCTCCATCCATGCTTCCTCCTTTGCCTTCTCTCCCTAAAGCCTCCCTGCCTCCCTCCCTGCCTCCCCCCTGCCTCCCTGTAGCTAGTCAACATCATGATGGAGTGCCAAGGGATTCAGCGGCCAGGAAAGCCTATGTGTTTTGTCTTGTGTTCTATTGTAACCTACCCCCCAACCTCTCTCTCTCTCTCTCTCTCTCAAGACAGTCTTCACCAGCACAACACTGTCACTGCTATACTGACTGGTAGACTGTGGGAGGTGACAATAACAGTACTGGTACATCAGTCAGACAAAGTTCTTGTACCAGGAGCTATTGAACAACACTGGGATACCACGCAGGATGACTGAAGTACAGTGGACTGCTGTTATACTACACTGGGATACCACCCAGGATGACTGAGGTACAGTGACTGTTTTTATACAACACTGGGATACCACCCAGGATGACTGAGGTACAGTGACAGTTGTTACACTACACTGGGATACCACACAGGATGACTGAGGTACAGTGACTGCTGTTATACAACACTGGGATACCACCCAGGATGACTGAGGTACAGTGACTGCTGTTATACTACACTGGGATACCACCCAGGATGACTGAGGTACAGTGACTGCTGTTATACTACACTGGGATACCACCCAGGATGACTGAGGTACAGTGACTGCTGTTATACTACACTGGGATACCACCCAGGATGACTGAGGTACAGTGGACTGCTGTTATACAACACTGGGATACCACCCAGGATGACTGAGGTACAGTGGACTGCTGTTATACTACACTGGGATACCACCCAGGATGACTGAGGTACAGTGACTGTTTTTACACAACACTGGGATACCACCCAGGATGACTGAGGTACAGTGACTGTTGTTACACTACACTGGGATACCACCCAGGATGACTGGGGTACAGTGACTGCTGTTATACTACACTGGGATACCACCCAGGATGACTGAGGTACAGTGGACTGCTGTTATACAACACTGGGATACCACCCAGGATGACTGAGGTACAGTGACTGCTGTTATACTACGCTGGGATACCACCCAGGATGACTGAGGTACAGTGACTGCTGTTATACTACACTGGGATACCACCCATGATGACTGAGGTACAGTGACTGCTGTTATACTACACTGGGATACCACCCAGGATGACTGAGGTACAGTGGACTGCTGTTATACAACACTGGGATACCACCCAGGATGACTGAGGTACAGTGACTGCTGTTATACTACGCTGGGATACCACCCAGGATGACTGAGGTACAGTGACTGCTGTTATACTACGCTGGGATACCACCCAGGATGACTGAGGTACAGTGACTGCTGTTATACTACACTGGGATACAACCCAGGATGACTGAGGTACAGTGACTGCTGTTATACAACACTGGGATACCACCCAGGATGACTGAGGTACAGTGACTGCTGTTATACTACGCTGGGATACCACCCAGGATGACTGAGGTACAGTGACTGCTGTTATACTACACTGGGATACCACCCAGGATGACTGAGGTACAGTGACTGCTGTTATACTACGCTGGGATACCACCCAGGATGACTGAGGTACAGTGACTGCTGTTATACTACGCTGGGATACCACCCAGGATGACTGAGGTACAGTGACTGCTGTTATACTACGCTGGGATACCACCCAGGATGACTGAGGTACAGTGACTGCTGTTATACTACACTGGGATACCACCCAGGATGACTGAGGTACAGTGACTGCTGTTATACTACACTGGGATACCACCCAGGATGACTGAGGTACAGTGACTGCTGTTATACAACACTGGGATACCACCCAGGATGACTGAGGTACAGTGGACTGCTGTTATACAACACTGGGATACCACCCAGGATGACTGAGGTACAGTGACTGCTGTTATACAACACTGGGATACCACCCAGGATGACTGAGGTACAGTGGACTGCTGTTATACAACACTGGGATACCACCCAGGATGACTGAGGTACAGTGACTGCTGTTATACTACACTGGGATACCACCCAGGATGACTGAGGTACAGTGACTGCTGTTATACAACACTGGGATACCACCCAGGATGACTGAGGTACAGTGACTGCTGTTATACTACACTGGGATACCACCCAGGATGACTGAGGTACAGTGGACTGCTGTTATACAACACTGGGATACCACCAAGGATGACTGAGGTACAGTGGACTGCTGTTATACAACACTGGGATACCACCCAGGATGACTGAGGTACAGTGACTGCTGTTATACTACACTGGGATACCACCCAGGATGACTGAGGTACAGTGGACTGCTGTTATACAACACTGGGATACCACCCAGGATGACTGAGGTACAGTGGACTGCTGTTATACAACACTGGGATACCACCCAGGATGACTGAGGTACAGTGACTGCTGTTATACTACGCTGGGATACCACCCAGGATGACTGAGGTACAGTGGACTGCTGTTATACAACACTGGGATACCACCAAGGATGACTGAGGTACAGTGGACTGTTGTTATACTACACTGGGATACCACCCAGGATGACTGAGGTACAGTGACTGCTGTTATACTACGCTGGGATACCACCCAGGATGACTGAGGTACAGTGACTGCTGTTATACTACACTGGGATACCACCCAGGATGACTGAGGTACAGTGACTGCTGTTATACTACACTGGGATACCACCCAGGATGACTGAGGTACAGTGACTGCTGTTATACTACGCTGGGATACCACCCAGGATGACTGAGGTACAGTGACTGCTGTTATACTACACTGGGATACCACCCAGGATGACTGAGGTACAGTGGACTGCTGTTATACAACACTGGGATACCACCCAGGATGACTGAGGTACAGTGACTGCTGTTATACAACACTGGGATACCACCCAGGATGACTGGGGTACAGTGACTGCTGTTATACTACGCTGGGATACCACCCAGGATGACTGAGGTACAGTGACTGCTGTTATACAACACTGGGATACCACCCAGGATGACTGAGGTACAGTGGACTGCTGTTATACAACACTGGGATACCACCCAGGATGACTGAGGTACAGTGGACTGCTGTTATACTACACTGGGATACCACCCAGGATGACTGAGGTACAGTGGACTGCTGTTATACTACACTGGGATACCACCCAGGATGACTGAGGTACAGTGACTGCTGTTATACTACACTGGGATACCACCCAGGATGACTGAGGTACAGTGACTGTTGTTATACTACACTGGGATACCACCCAGGATGACTGAGGTACAGTGACTGCTGTTATACTACACTGGGATACCACCCAGGATGACTGAGGTACAGTGACTGTTGTTATACTACACTGGGATACCACCCAGGATGACTGAGGTACAGTGACTGCTGTTATACAACACTGGGATACCACCCAGGATGACTGAGGTACAGTGACTGCTGTTATACTACACTGAGATACCACCCAGGATGACTGAGGTACAGTGACTGCTGTTATACTACACTGGGATACCACCCAGGATGACTGAGGTACAGTGACTGCTGTTATACAACACTGGGATACCACCCAGGATGACTGAGGTACAGTGACTGCTGTTATACAACACTGGGATACCACCCAGGATGACTGAGGTACAGTGACTGCTGTTATACAACACTGGGATACCACCCAGGATGACTGAGGTACAGTGACTGCTGTTATACAACACTGGGATACCACCCAGGATGACTGAGGTACAGTGACTGCTGTTATACAACACTGGGATACCACCCAGGATGACTGAGGTACAGTGACTGCTGTTATACAACACTGGGATACCACCCAGGATGACTGAGGTACAGTGACTGCTGTTATACTACACTGGGATACCACCCAGGATGACTGAGGTACAGTGACTGCTGTTATACAACACTGGGATACCACCCAGGATGACTGAGGTACAGTGACTGCTGTTATACTACGCTGGGATACCACCCAGGATGACTGAGGTACAGTGACTGCTGTTATACTACACTGGGATACCACCCAGGATGACTGAGGTACAGTGACTGCTGTTATACAACACTGGGATACCACCCAGGATGACTGAGGTACAGTGACTGCTGTTATACTACGCTGGGATACCACCCAGGATGACTGAGGTACAGTGACTGCTGTTATACTACGCTGGGATACCACCCAGGATGACTGAGGTACAGTGGACTGCTGTTATACAACACTGGGATACCACCCAGGATGACTGAGGTACAGTGACTGCTGTTATACTACGCTGGGATACCTCTGAAATGCTTTAAACCCCTGATAATACAAATATAGGCTTCCTCTGGTCGTAGGCTTATATTTTTCACACCCTGAGTGAACGCTGACAAGTGGAGTTCCTCAGGGATTCGTCCTCGTTTCGATACTTTTCGTCATTTGAACGAATCGTCCACTAACGGAGGTAATATTCGTAATCTCATTGTTCACGGACACGGCTGATCAAGATTACACGAAAGTTTTTGAAGCGGTCACGAATGTGGTGAGACGGGTCAATATTCGTCACAATCTCTCTCTCTCTCTCTCATCCATCCATCTATCTCAATTATATTTCTCACAAAATTCCCTCTCTATTTCCCGACTCGTCTCCCTCCCCCCCTCCCACACCAGTGGTAGTGTACAGTACCACTGTAGTGGAGACAGTGGTGTGTGTCACCACTGTGGTAGTGCACAGTACCACTGTGGTAGTGTACAGTACCACTGTGGTATTTACAGTACCACTGTGGTAGTGTACAGTACCACTGTGGTAGTGTACAGTACCACTGTGGTAGTGTACAGTACCACTGTGGTAGTGTACAGTACCACTGTGGTAGTGTACAGTACCACTGTGGTAGTGTACAGTACCACTGTGGTAGTGTACAGTACCACTGTGGTAGTGTATAGTACCACTGTGGTAGTGTGTACAGTACCACTGTGGTAGTGTATACCACTGTAGTGTAATCCACTGTGGTAGTGTACAGTACCACTGTGGTAGTGTACAGTACCAGGAGACATTTCCTAACCAACACTACCATCTCTTACACTCGTAATTTAGCCTTCCTAGTCCTCCTCCTAGTCTTCCTCCTCCTCCTAGTCTTCTTCCTCCTAGTCTTCCTCTTCCTCCTAGTCTTCTTCCTCCTCCTAGTCTTCTTCTTCCTCCTAGTCTTCTTCCTCCTCCTAGTCTTCTTCATTCTAGTCTTCCTCTTCCTCCTAGTCTTCTTCCTCCTCCTAGTCTTCCTCCTCCTCCTAGTCTTCTTCCTCCTCCTAGTCTTCTTCTTCCTCCTAGTCTTCTTCCTCCTCCTAGTCTTCTTCATTCTAGTCTTCCTCTTCCTCCTAGTCTTCTTCCTCCTCCTAGTCTTCTTCTTCCTCCTAGTCTTCTTCTTCCTCCTAGTCTTCCTCTTCCTCCTAGTCTTCTTCTTCCTCCTAGTCTTCCTCTTCCTCCTAGTCTTCTTCCTCCTCCTAGTCTTCCTCCTCCTCCTAGTCTTCTTCTTCCTCCTAGTCTTCGTCTTCCTTCTAGTCTTCTTCCTCCTCCTCCTCCTTCTCTAGTCCTCCTCCTCCTCCTTCTCTTGTTCTCCTCCTCCTTCTAGTCTTCCTCCTCCTCCTCCTCCTAGTCCTCCTCCTCCTAGTCCTCCTCCTCCTCCTAGTCCTCCTCCTCCTCCTCCTAGTCTTCCTCCTTCTCTAGTCCTCCTCCTCCTCCTCCTTCTAGTCTTCCTCCTCCTAGTCCTCCTCCTCCTCCTCCTCCTCCTAGTCCTCCTCCTCGTTGTCTTCCTCCTCCTCCTAGTCTTCCTCCTCTTCCACCAAAAGTTCTTGGGCCACCATGTAAGGCACAAGAGTCTTCCCGTGTCTCTCTCTCTCTCTCTCTCTCTCTCTCTCTCTCTCTCTCTCTCTCTCTCTCTAAGACATTTGCATATTAAGACCATTTTACTTCAGACTTCTAATTTTTTTTATGTTCGTGAGTAGTGAGTAAATTTGTAGATTATGTGTGTGTGTGTGTGTGTGTGTGTGTGTGTGTGTACTCACCTAGTTGTGGTTGCAGAGGTCGATTCACAGCTCCTGGCTCCGCCTCTTCACTGGCCGCTACTGGGTCACTCTCCCTGCGCCATGAGCTTTATCATACCTCTGCTTAAAGCTATGTATGGAGCCTGCCTCCACTACATCGCTTCCTAAACTATTCCACTTCCCGTGTGTGTGTGTGTGTTTTGTGTGTGTGTGTGTGTGTGTGTGTGTGTGTGTGTGTGTGTGTGTGTGTGTGTGTTGTGTGAGTCTGTGTCTGTGTATTTCTCAAGAATATTACTAAGAAATATTAGTAAAATATTACTTGGGAATATTAACCAGAGATATCAACCACGGACCACGAGAGAGAAACTAAGGACTAAGGACCAGGAATCACGAACCAGGAACTAAGGACCAGGAATCACGAACCAGGAACTAAGGATCAGGAATCACGAACCAGGAACTAAGGACCAGTAACCAAGGACCAGTAGTCACGGACCAGGGTTACAGACACCGGGACATCGCCAGGACTCAACGTACGTCTGTATCCCGGGATTTTAAAGGGATTTACCAAGAGGGATTAATACAGTTTAGTCACCTTAG
Source organism: Cherax destructor (assembly GCA_009830355.1). Lineage (NCBI taxonomy): Eukaryota > Metazoa > Arthropoda > Malacostraca > Decapoda > Parastacidae > Cherax > Cherax destructor. Next base: position 463,803 of record WNWK01000494.1, read on the forward strand.
AGGATTTTTAATATATATATATATATATATATATATATATATATATATATATATATATATATATATAATATATATATATATATATATATATATATATATATATATATATATATATATATATATATATATATATATATATATATATATATATATATATATATATTTTAATTTAGGACGAGTTATTATGTTTTTTGAGAGTCGAAAATTTGTAAAATCTCGAATGAATTATATATAATATTTACCCCTGCACTTCTTCCCCCTCCTACCTCCTTCTCTCCCTCCTTCCCTCTCTCCCTCTCTCCTTCTCTCCCTCTTTCCCTCCCTTCCTTGATCGTCCTGGTCACTATAACGTTGGCAGTTGAAGGAAATGAAGCTGTCTTGCCCTTTCTCCCTCTTACTCCCTTCCTCTTTACCTAGGGAGGGAGGGAGGGTACATGTCACCCCTCCCTCACAATGCCTGTTGGTCACATCTACACATGACACTCTGACCTGTGTCAGGTGTCTGGTGGTGGGATAGATTTTTGGATCTCTCTTTTTTAAAGTGTGTGTGTGTGTGTGTGTGTGTGTGTGTGTGTGTGTGTGTAACATCTCTCTAGGCTGCAGTGTCTCTGTACACTAACGGCCCCCTTAAAGGCTGGCGAAAATTGCATATCTTGAGAATATACAGAGAACTTTCACTTTCCGTATAAGTACAGTCAGGCACCTCCATTACTGGGAACGGTAGAAGACCCTTGACCTGTACTCCCTGGAACGCAGGCGAGAAAGATACACCATAATCTACATCTGAAAAATCCTACAGGGACTAGTCCCAAATCTGCACACAGAAATCAGTCCCTACGAAAGCAAAGACTCGGCAGACGGTGCAGTATACCCATGAGTACGCTAAGAGACAACACAATAAGTGTCAGGGGCCAAAGACTGTTCAACTGCCTCCCATCATACATAAAGGGGATTACCAGTAGACGCCTGACTGTCTTCAGGAAGGCACTGGACAGGCACCTAAAGTCAGTACCTGACCAACCAGGCTGTGGTTCGTACTTCGGTTTGCGTGCAGCCAGCAGTAACAGCCTAGCTGATCAGGCCTAGCCGCAGGGGCGCTGACCCCCTGGAACACCCTCCAGATAGACTCCAGGTGGTTGAGAAGCCTGTTAAGAGTACCCCAGAGCCAGGACCTACAAACGAACACTGGGTAGATCAACACTGTCTCGGGTGTTTGATAAGAAGGTTCACTGGCCGGACGACACACACACGAAGACAAGAATGCTCTGTATGTCATGTCTTGAAGTGACCTCCACCTCTTAGCCTGGCTGCCAGTCTACCTTCATCTCACTGCTTGTCTTCCAGAGTCATGTTAAGAAACTGTCGTACGCCAGTTCAGAGTTGTCGTACGATGGCGCACACCTTATGTAACATGTTAATCTGGGCTGAGTCAAGCACTTTGTGGGAAGGTACAAGGCATCAAGGGTCTCTAGTACAAGGTATCAAGGGTGTCTAGTACAAGGCATCAAGGGTCTCTAGTACAAGGTATCAAGGGTGTCTAGTACAAGGCATCAAGGGTGTCTAGTACAAGGCATCAAGGGTCTCTAGTACAAGGCATCCTAGCGGTGTCTAATACAAGGCATCCTGGCGGTGTCTAATACAAGGCATCCTGGCGGTGTCTAATACAAGGTATCCTGGCGGTGTCTAATACAAGGCATCAAGGTTACCTAGTACAAGGAATCAAAGTCATCTAGATGACCTATTCCTTGTACAATCCTGCTCCAATAGTCCAGTTTGACATCGACAATTGACTCCAGTCATCAGTTGCAAGAGTTGCTCCAAGCAGGATGCTCTCATTGCTTAATGCAGAGATTGATGCAGTGCTTGATGCAGTGGTTCATACACTGCTTGATGCAGTGGTTCATACACTGCTTGATGCAGTGGTTCATGCTTGATGCAGTGTATTGATACACATTGCATCAACTGCTTCTCACATGGCCTGAGATATATTTCCCACCTGGGTGTATTAACTCCAGTCCCAGGACCGGCCATGTGTCATCACCTAAGATATCTTGGAAGGCACTGCCAGGGTGCCATCAACCAGAAAGTGTCATCACCTGACTAAGATATCTTGGAAGGCACTGCCAGGGTGCCATCAACCAGAAAGTGTCATCACCTGACTAAGATATCTTGGAAGGCACTGTCAGGGTGCCATCAACCAGAAAGTGTCATCACCTGACTAAGATATCTTGGAAGGCACTGCCAGGGTGCCATCAACCAGAAAGTGTCATCACCTGACTAAAGTATCTTGGAAGGCACTGCCAGGGTGCCATGTATCATCACCTGACTAAGATATCTTGGAAGGCACTGCCAGGGTGCCATGTATCATCACCTGACTAAGATATCTTGGAAGGCACTGCCAAGGTGCCATGTGTCATCACCTGACTAAGATATCTTGGAAGGCACTGCCAGGGTGCCATGTGTCATCACCTGACTAAGATATCTTGGAAGGCACTGTCAGGGTGCCATGTGTCATCACCTGACTAAGATATCTTGGAAGGCACTGCCAGGGTGCCATCAGCCAGGAACAAGTTGATGAATTAGACACATGTGGGCATCGTTATTGTGGAAACGTTTCGCCACACAGTGGCTTCATCAGTCCAGTACAGAGAAGAATGGAGAAGATCAGAAGGAGTGCTTGAGGTAATCAGTCCCTCATCCTGGAGGTCGATGTAATCAGTCCATCAATCTTATGAAGACTGAGGGACTGATTACCTACTTGTCGGTTCTCTGAACCCCTCATCTACAAGACCAAGATGTTTATCCTGTAGCTGGGTTGGTAGCGCACTCAGCTCACACACTGAGGTTAGAGGTTCGATCCCCGGTACGGGTGGAAACATTATGACGTATTTCCTTAAGATATCTGCTGTCCATATTCGCCTAGCAGTAAGTAGGTACTTGGGTGTTAGCCGACTGGTGTGGGTGGCATCCTGGGGACAAAATTAACCTAATTTGCCCGAAATGCTGTGCATAACAAGTGACATTCTATATAGCAGTATGTCACTGATGTCAGCTATGGTCTGTATAAGTTGTATCATGTACTGGTAGAAATTAAGATTATTATTATTATGTGTTTGTAGTGTTATATGTATGTATATATGTATATAAACACACGTATATATATACTCAGAATTAACCCACGTGGAGACAGAAACTCCTCCTTCTGGGATCCTCTTCTGCTGAAGAGGATCCCAGAAGGAGGATCGAAACATAGAGGATCAATTAACCTCCTCGGTTTCTGTCTCCAGGAGTTCATTACACTTTAGTTATTCATAAATATGTATGTGTGAATACAGGGTCGTGTTAATGAGAGAGAGAGAGAGAGAGAGAGAGAGAGAGAGAGAGAGATGTCAGCTATGGTCTGTATAAGTTGTATCATGTACTGGTAGAAATTAAGATTATTATTATTATGTGTTTGTAGTGTTATATGTATGTATATATGTATATAAACACACGTATATATATACTCAGAATTAACCCACGTGGAGACAGAAACTCCTCCTTCTGGGATCCTCTTCTGCTGAAGAGGATCCCAGAAGGAGGATCGAAACATAGAGGATCAATTAACCTCCTCGGTTTCTGTCTCCAGGAGTTCATTACACTTTAGTTATTCATAAATATGTATGTGTGAATACAGGGTCGTGTTAATGAGAGAGAGAGAGAGAGAGAGAGAGAGAGAGAGAGAGAGAGAGAGAGAGAGAGAGAGAGAGAGAGAGAGAGAGAGAGAGAGAGAGAGAGAGAGAGAGAGAGAGAATCACTTGATCCAGTAACATCAGCAGGTGTTGGTGACAAGCAAGGTTCCCACAGTCCAGTTTTATCATCCAATTATCTTTCTACACTCGATCTTGCTGCACCACCACCACCACCACCACACCAATTACCCCCTCAACACACACTACCACCACATAATTGCTCACACACCTGCACCACCCCTCCCACACAACCTCACATGCATCTCCCTACGACCCATGCATTCCAGGGTGGCGAGGTGACCCCAGACACTACCTTAGTCGTAGCACCTATGGCTCATACCCGAAGGACTCGGCTTCGATCCTGGCAGGCAGCTAGGTGCGTTACTATACCTCCCTGGGTGTCAGGTGACTGTTGTGGGTGGCATCCTGGGTGAAAGCACCCCACTAGCTAGGCTTTCATGTACTATTATGCCTGAAGAGGGCAACCACCTCTCACGAAACCTCTCACGAATGCCGAAACGAAACCTACCCTCGTTCAACCACGTTTTGCCCACTTCTGTGTGGGCGGTCACACGGGGGAGATCGACTAACGCTTGGTGTGATGCCTGTCGACTACATGATACTCAATCGTCACGCATTTCACCTGTACACTGATGTCGGGATTACCCGTAATCCCCCTAGGATTAGGGATTAATGTAAACTGTGTGTGTGTGTATATACACACTTCTAGGTGTACATGTACTGAGATGTACACACACCTCTCTCAGTCTATATACACTGAGAAATGTTCACCTCAGCGTATATACACTGAGAAATACACACTTCTCAGTGTATATACACTGAGATGGTCACATTCTGAAAGACATATACCTCTTGGTATATACATTCTGAAAGACATATACCTCTTGGTATATACATTCTGAAAGACATATACCTCTTGGTATATACATTCTGAAAGATATATACCTCTTGGTATATACATTCTGAAAGACATATACCTCTCGGTGTGTATTAATTGAAACATATACACTTCACAATGTATATGCGATGAGATATACACACCGCTGAGTGTATATGCTTATACTGCATGTGTATGAATGTATGGAATATTTTAGAGCAGTGGCTTCAATGTATCTAGCCAGGTATCCCCTAGATTCCTTTATCTAGCGAGGTATCCCCGTAGGACAACTATATTTAGCCAGGTATCCCCAAGGGATATTTTATCTATCCAGGTATCCCCAAGGGATACCTAAATCTATTCAGGGTATTCCCAAGGGATACCTTTATATAGTCAGATTTCTCCAAGGGATACCTTCAATTTGAAGACAGAACAGACTGCCTTCTTCCTCCAAGGTTTTCGCCCATAACTCGAGAACGACTCGCCCGACAGTCTTCAAACTTTCAACGCCGGGGTGAAGTACATAGAGCAAGGTTCGCGCAAAAACTGGCATGTCTAGGCGCCCTGGGAACAATTTTATATTGAAAATTCCAATAACTTTTTCTTTAAAAGATAACTAGCAAAGGCCTCTTCTGTTTGGCTTCAAATCTACTCCAGTATGTACCCGAAATATCTGTGTCTGCTGAGGTAGAAGGGGCTGGGCTTGTGGGACACAGGAATACCGTTCTAAAGATTATCCTGGTGTGGTGGGGTCGATGCCCCCCGCGCCGCGGTCCCAGACCAGGACTCCTGGAGACCAGAGTCGGTGTACAATGCTGCGTTTTTCAACTTTAAAGACCAGGAAGTAACCCTGGGGGAATTTGTGGCTCTGATTATGTTTATATCTCGTGAGTGTGGCCAGTAAACTCTCTCTCTCTCTCTCTCTCTCTCTCTCTCTCTCTCTCTCTCTCTCTCTCTCTCTCTCTCTCTGCCACTTTCTCTGTCACACTCTCTGTCTGTCTGTCTCTCTCTCTTTCTCTCATCACCCCTTCCCTCCTCCCCTCCCTACCTCCTTCCTTCCCCTCCTGGACGATGTGGTCGTTCCCCCTTCCCCTCCCCCGTTCCCAGCCCGCTGCTCCCATACCAACAAATTAATTACCCCTTACTAGCTAGTTCAATCATAAATTGCTAGGAGGGGGAAGCAAGAGGGGAGAGAGGGGGGAAGCAAGAGGGGAGAGAGGGGGGAAGCAAGAGGAAAGGGAGGTTACCAAAACAGCAGAGACAACAAAGACGGAGAGAGAGAGAGAGAAGAGAAGAGAGAGGGGAAAGACTGGATAGCAGGAAGGGTGAGAAGATAGATAGATAGATAGATGGGCGGATAGACAGAGAGGGAGAGAGATAATAATGGTGATGGAAAAAGAGGGTCTGGAGGAAGATGGTAAATGAAAGAACAAGAGATAATTACCAAGAACCAGCCACACTACCAGTTACACTACCAGCCACACTACAAGTTACACCACCAGTCAAACTACCAGCCACACTACCAGTTACACCACCAGTCACACTACCAGTTACACTACCAGCCACACTACAAGTTACACCACCAGTCACACTACCAGCCACACTACCAGTTACACCACCAGTCACACTACCAGTTACACTACCAGCCACACTACCAGTTACACCACCAGTCACACTACCAGTTACACTACCAGCCACACTACCAGTTACACCACCAGTCAAACTACCAGCCACACTACCAGTTACACCACCAGTCACACTACCAGTTACACTACCAGCCACACTACCAGTTACACCACCAGTCACACTACCAGTTACACTACCAGCCACACTACCAGTTACACCACCAGTCACACTACCAGTTACACTACCAGCCACACTACCAGTTACACCACCAGTCACACTACCAGTTACACCACCAGTCACACTACCAGCCACACTACCAGTTACACTACCAGCCACACTACCAGTTACACTACCAGCCACACTACCAGTTACACCACCAGTCACACTACCAGCCACACTACCAGTTACACCACCAGTCACACTACCAGTTACACTACCAGCCACACTACCAGTTACACCACCAGTCACACTACCA
>WNWK01000495.1:0-150000 GCA_009830355.1 Cherax destructor
TCCACTCACATGTTTAATGTTTCCACTCACATGTTATAATAATGAGTTCTCACTCACATGTTATAATAATGTAGGTCTCACTACATGTTATAATAATGTAGTTTCTCACTCACATGTTATAATAATGTAGGTCTCACTCACATGTTATAATAATGTAACTCCTCTTCTTTCTTTCTTTCAACAGTCGGCGTTTCCCACCGAAGGGGGTGGCCCAAAATGAAAAACGAAAGTTTCCCATTTTACATATAGTAATATATACAGGAGAAGGGTTACTAGCCCCTTTTTCCCCAGCATGTTAGTCGCCTCTTACGACACGCATGGCTTATGGAGGAAGAATTCTGTTCCACTTCCCCATGGAGATAAGAGGAAATAAGAACAAGAACTAGTAAGAAAATAGAAGAAACCCAGAGGGGTGTGTGTATATACATATGCTTGTACATGAATGTGTAGTGTGACATAAGTGTAAGTAGAAGTAACAAGACATACCTGAAATCTTGCATGTTTATGAGACAGAAAAAAGACGCCAGCAATCCATACCATCATGTAAACAAATACAGGCTTTCGTTTACACTCACTTGGCAGGACGGTAGTACCTCCCTGGCGGTTGCTGTCTACCAACCTACTACCTAAAACTCTCACTCACATGTTATAATAATGTAGTTCTCACTCACATGTTATAATAATGTAGTTCTCACTCACATGTTATAATAATGTAGTTCTCACTCACATGTTATAATAATGTAACTCCACTCATGTTATAATAATGTAGTTCTCACTCACATGTTATAATAATGTAACTCTCACTCACATGTTATAATAATGTAGTTTCTCACTCACATGTTATAATAATGTAGGTCTCACTCACATGTTATAATAATGTAGGTCTCACTCACATGTTATAATAATGTAGTTCTCACTCACATGTTATAATAATGTAGTTCTCACTCACATGTTATAATAATTAGTTCTCACTCACATGTTATAATAATGTAGTTCTCACTCACATGTTATAATAATATAAATAAATAAATTTTCCATGTGATTTAATCTTACAGATTTTTTTAATTTTCAGTGTGAATGGCTGATGGAAAGCTTCCTGGAGCTTGAATATGATCTCTATGGTATTGAAAGAGCACTTAAAACACTCAAAGCACACTTGTTAAAGAATAGTGGTCAGTTATCTGCTCTGCGGTTGTCATATTATTTTTTATAAACAAAGATCCAGATGATATTGAAAGTCTGATGACAGTTCTTCAGGTAATTATACACTGTGTGTGTGTATGCATATGCATGTGTAAGTGTGTGCATGCATGATTGTTTTTTGTGTTTCTGTGTTTGTGTTTTGTGTGTGTTGTGTGCATTTGTTTTATGTGTTTTGTGTTGTGTGTGGTTGTGTGTGTGGTGGGGGAAGATAGAATGATGAAGAGGGTGGAAGGTACATGTTGGGTTCATCCTAGGAATGGTTGGAGGAAAGGGAGGTGGGGTAAAGGAGTTTTTGAGTTTTAGGACATGAACATCCAGCTGACTTGTGGAATTTGTCCATTAAGTCTAAAATCAGTTGACCAGATGATCATAAAAATAACAGATAATTCTGAATAAAGGGATATTGTCTGTTGTTTCCAGACTGTCCATATAACACATTTTGTCCATTATATCAAAATTTTAAACTAAATAATGAGAGCCTTGAGGGCAGAATTGTACATTGTAAACTAATTCTAAGATTGATGAATATATATTTTTTACCACTACAAAAGTGTACACTACTCTTGGTATATGTGTCAGTTTACTATTTCTTTCTTTATCCCAGCAATAATTTTTTACAGAAAATTTCTGAGATGTGTCCAGATGATCCTCTTGTGTTGGAATATGTTGACTTCATTCTTAAATTTTGAAGTAGCATTTAATTTTCACTCTAATAAAATTTATTGCAATACAGTAGTTCAGTAATGCTGTACATTATATTGTTGTCTTCAACCAAGGTAGGGTGCCCCCAAAGAAAGAGGAAACACATTCATCATTCATTTAATTGCTGTCTTGCTTGAATGTGATGACATCACAGTTCATATGGCCGTCTGAACTGCAACATATTCACCCCTTGAAGATAAATGGTTCAAAATACTGATAGAATGAATAAAGACAAAAGTAGCTACAATGGATCCTTTATTGACGACGTTCACCCATACAGTGGGCTTTATCAGGTCACAAATAGATTCACCTGGGGAGAGGATGTAAATATATATAGCAGGCATTTGAGAATAACTAGGTAGTAGGTTGGTAGACAGCAACCGCCCAGGGAAGTACTACCGTCCTGCCAAGTGAGTGTATAACGGAAACCTGTAATTGTTTTACATGATGGTAGGATTGCTGGTGTCTTTTTTCTGTCTCATAAACACGCTGGATAACAGGTATATCTAGCTACTTCTACTTACATGTAGGTTACACTACACAGGCATGCACATGCATATATATACATACACACATCTATGTTTTTCTTCTTTTTCTTAATAGCTCTTGTTCTTCTTTATTTCCTCTATTGTCCATGGGGAAGTGGAAAAGAATTCTTCCTCCGTAAGCCATGCGTGTCGTATAAGGCGACTAAAATGCCGGGAGCAATGGGCTAGTAACCCCTTCTCTTGTACACATTTACTAAAAAAACAATAAGAAAAGCTTTATAAAACTGGGATGTTTGAATGTGTGGATGTAGTGCAGATGATAAGAAAGAGATGATTGCTGATGTTATGAATGAAAAGAAGTTGATGTCCTGGCCTAATGCGAAACAAAGCTGAAGGGGGTAGGCGAGTTTCAGTGGGGAGAAATAAATGGGATTAAGTCAGGGAGTATCTGAGAGAGTTAGAGCTAAGGAAGGGTAGCAATAATGTTGAAGGACCAGTTATGGAAGGAGAAGAGGGAATATAAATGTGTAATCAAGGATTATGTGGATTAAAATAAGGGTCGGATGCGAAAAGTGGGTTATAATAAGCGTGTATGCACCTGGAGAAGAGAGGAGTGTAGAGGAGACAGAGAGATTTTGGGAGATGTTAAGCGAATGTATAGGAACCTTTGAACCAAGTGAGAGTAATTGTAGTAGGGGACCTAAATGCTAAAGTAGGAGAAACATGTAGAGAGGGTGTGGTAGGTAAGTTTGGGGTGCCAGCTGTAAATGAAAATGGGAGCCCTTGATTGAACTTTGTATAGAAAGGGTTTAGTTATAGGTAATACATATTTTAAGAAAAAGAGGATAAATAAGTATACAAGATATAATGTAGGGCATAATGACAGTAGTTTGTTGGACTATGTATTGGTAGATAAAAGACTGTTGAGTAGACTTCAGGATGTACATGTTTATAGAGGGCCACAGATATATCAGATCACTTTTTAGTTGTAGCTAAAGTGGGAGTAAAAGGTAGATGGGATACAAGGAAAATAGAAGCAGTAAGTAAGAGAGAGGTGAAGGTTTATAAACTAAAAGAGGAGGCAGTTAGGGTAAGATATAAACAACTATTGGAGGATAGATGGGCTAGTGAGGTGTAGGCAATGGGGTCGAAGATGTATGGAGTGGGTTTAAAAGAATGTAGTGTTAGAGTGTTCAGCAGAAGTTTGTGTTACAGGAAAGTGGGTGCGGAGGAAGAAGAGCGATTGTGGAATGATGATGTAAAGAGAGTAGTAAGGGAGAAAAAGTTAGCATATGAGAGGTTTTTACAAAGTAGAAGTGATGCAAGGAGGGAAGAGTATATGAAGAAAAAAGAGAGGTTAAGAGAGTGGTCAAGCAATGTAAAAGAGAGCAAATGAGAGAATGGGTGAGATGTTATCAACAAATTTTGTTGAAAATAAGAAAAAAATTTGGAGTGAGATTAATAAGTTGAGGAAGCCTAGGGAACAAATGGATTTGACAGTTAAAAATAGGAGAGGAGAGTTATTAAATGGAGAGTTAGAGGTATCGGAAAGATGGAGGGAATATTTTGAGGAGTTGTTAAATGTTGATGAAGACAGGGAAGCTGTGATTTCGTGTATAGGGCAAGGAGGAATAACATATTGTAGGAGTGCGGAAGAGCCAGTTGTGAGTGTGGGGATGTTCGTGAGGCAGTGGGTAGAATGAAAGGGGGTAAGGCAGCTGGGATTGATGGGATAAAGGTAGAAATGTTAAAAGCAGGCGGAGTTATAGTTTTGGAGTGGTTGGTGCTATTATTTAATACATGTATGGAAGAGGGTAAGGTACCTAGGGACTGGCAGAGAGTGTGTATTGTTCCTTTGTATAAAGGCAAAGGGGACAAAAGAGAATGTAAAAATTATAGGGGAATAAGTCTGTTGAGTATACCAGGTAAAGTGTATGGTAGAATTATTATTGAAAGAATTAAGAGTAAGACGGAGAGCAGAATAGCAGGTGAACAAGGTGGCTTTAGGAAAGGTAGGGGGTGTGTAGACCAAGTGTTTGCAGTAAAACATATAGGTGAACAGTATTTGGATAAGGGTAAAGAGGTTTTTGTGGCATTTATGGATTTGGAAAAGGCGTATGATAGGGTGGATAGGGGGGCAATGTGGCAGATGTTGCAGGTGTATGGAATAGGAGGTAGGTTACTGAAAGCAGTGAAGAGCTTTTATGAGGATAGTGAGGCTCAGGTTAGAGTGTGTAGGAGAGAGGGAGATTATTTTCCTGTAAAAGTAGGCCTTAGACAGGGATGTGTGATGTCACCGTGGTTGTTCAATATATTTATAGATGGGGTTGTAAGAGAAGTGAATGTGAGGGTCTTGGCAAGAGGTGTGGGGTTAAAAGACAAAGAATCAAATACCAAGTGGGAGTTGTCACAGTTGCTTTTTGCTGATGACACTGTGCTTTTGGGAGATTCTGAAGAGAAGTTGCAGAGGTTGGTGGATGAATTTGGTAAGGTATGTAAAAGAAGAAAATTGAAAGTGAATATAGGAAAGAGTAAGGTGATGAGGATAACAAAAAGATTAGGTGACGAAAGATTGGATATCAGATTGGAGGGAGAGAGTATGGAGGAGGTGAATGTATTCAGATATTTGGGAGTGGACATGTCAGCAGATGGGTCTATGAAGGATGAGGTGAATCATAGAATTGATGAGGGGAAAAGGGTGAGTGGTGCACTTCGGAGTCTGTGGAGACAAAGAACTTTGTCCATGGAAGTTAAGAGGGGAATGTCTGAGAGTATAGTTATACCAACACTCTTATATGGGTGTGAAGCATGGGTGATGAATGTCGCAACGAGGAGAAGGCTGGAGGCAGTGGAGATGTCATGTCTGAGGTCAATGTGTGGTGTGAATATAATGAAGAGAATTCAGAGTTTGGAAATTAGGAGGAGGTGCGGGATTACCAAAACTATTATCCAGAGGGCTGAGGAGGGGTTGTTGAGGTGGTTCGGACATGTAGAGAGAATGGAACGAAACAGAATGACCTCGAGAGTGTATAAATCTGTAGTGGAGGGAAGGCGGGGTAGGGGTCGGCCTAGGAAAGGTTGGAGGGAGGGGTAAAGAGGTTTTGTGTGCGAGGGGCTTGGATTTCCAGCAAGCATGCGTGTGCGTATTTGATAGGAGTGAATGGAGTCAAATGGTTTTAATACTTGACGTGCTGTTGGAGTGTGAGCAAAGTAACATTTATGAAGGGGTTCAGGGAAACCGGCGGGCGGACTTGGGTCCTGGAGATGGGAAGTACAGTGTCTACACTCTGAAGGAGGGTGTTAATGTTGCAGTTTTATAACTGTAGTGTAAAGCACCTCTCTGGCAAGACAGTGATGGAGTGAATGATGACGAAAGTTTTTCTTTTTCGGGCCACCCTGCCTTGGTGGGAATCGGCCGATGTGTTAATAAAAAAAAAAAATAAACATGCAAGGTTTCATGTACGTTTTCCTACTCCTACTTACACTTAGGTCACACTGCACATGCATAGACAAGCATATATATACACATGCCCCTATGGGTTTTCTTCTATTTCCTTACTAGTTCTTCTTGTTTATTTCCTCTTATCTTAATGGGAAAGTAGAACAGAATTCTTCCTCCGTGAGCCATGCATGTTGTAAGAGGCGAATAAAATGCCAGGAGCAAGGGGCTAATAACCCCTTCTCATGTATATATTACTAAATTTAAAAGGAGAAACTTTCATTTTTGCTTTTGGGCCACCTTGCCTCAGTGGGATACAGCCAGTTTGTTGAAAGAAGATTTGAGAGTGAACCTGTTGGCAGATGGTTCAATGAGAGATGAGGTAAACCTCCAGGATTCAAGTTTGGCTAACTGGTTTTCCTGAATTCTTTCATAAATGTTACCTTGCTCACATTCCAATAGCACATCATATCATAAACAGCACTTCCTCCACTCACTCCTATCTAACATGTTCTCAAAGGCCTGTTGGATGTGCAAACTAAAACCTTTACCCTTTCCCTCTAACATTTTCTTAGATGACATCTACCCTCCTTCCCTCCACTCCAGATTTATGTGCCCTCCTAGTCATCCTGTTTCTCTTCACCCTCTATGAATGTCCAAACCACCTCAACAACCCTTCCTAGGCCTTCTGAATAATGCTTTTGTTAACTCTACACCTACTAATTTGTATCTGGTGGATGTTAGTTGAACGTGCCTAGCACGGACCAGTAGGCCTGCTTCACTGCTCCTCCTTTCTTAAGTTCTTATGTTGTAATCCTACACCTCCCAAACACCCTAGCAATTACTTCTCTTACAATCCAAAAACTAGGATGAAAAAGTACATCTTGTATACAGTTCTTCATATAGTTTTCAAAAAGCATTTGACAAGATACTACATCAAAATTTCCTGCCTAAATAAAGGGTTTTGGAAACAAATTTCAGGTCTGAACTGGGTCACCAAATGGATATTATTGAGTGGTAATGAATTGAAAAGTGTCTCAAGTGGCTAATCATAAGGAGATGACTTCCTCAAGGATTTGTCCTTAACCTAATTGTTTTCACAATACAGTGGTACCTCTACTTATGAGCAAAATTCGTTCCAGTTCGCTGTTCAAGTGCCGATACCGAAGGAATTTTTCCCATAAGAAATAATGAAAATTAGGTTAATCCATTTCAGACCCCCAAAAATATACAGTGGTACCCGGTTTACGATATTTTTCGTTCCAGAATGCTGTTCAAGTGCCATTACCAAACGAATTTATCCCCAAAGGAATAATGTAAAATAGACTAGTCCTTTTAGACCCCAAAAATACACTTACAAAAGCATTTAAAAAAATAAACTTACATAAAAGGGCGAGTTTGGAGACCATCGTAAACCGGGGTACCACTGTCTACCTGGAGTCTACCTGGAGAGAATTCCAGGGGTCAACGCCCCCGCGGCCCGGTCTGTGACCAGGCCTCCTGTTGGACCAGAGCCTGATCAACCAGCCTGTTACTGCTGGCCGCACGCAATCCAACGTACGAACCACAGCCCGGCTGTTCAGGTACCGACTTGAGGTGCCTGTCCAGTGCCCGCTTGAAGACAGCCAGGGGCTTGTTGGTAATCCCCCTGATGTATGCTGGGAGGCAGTTGAACAATCTTGGGCCCCTCACACTTATTGTGTTGTCCCTCAACGTGCTAGTGGCACCCCTGCTCTTCATTGGGGGATGTTACATCGCCTGCCGAGTCTTTTGCTTTCGTACGGCGTGATTTTTGTGTGCAAGTTTGGTACTAAGCCCTCGAGAATTTTCCATGTGTATATAATAATGTATCTCTCCCGCCTGCGTTCTAGAGAGTACAGGTTTAGGAACTTCAAGCGTTCCCAGTAGTTGAGGTGGTTTATCGCACCTATGCGTGCGGTGAAGGTTCTCTGCACATTTTCAAGGTCAGCAATTTCACCCGCTTTGAAAGGTGCAGTTAGTGTGCAGCAATATTCCAGCCTAGATAGAACAAGCGATCTGTAAAGTGTCAACATTGGCTTGGCATCCCTGGTTTTGAAGGTTCTCATTATCCATCCTGTCATTTTTCGAGCAGATGCAATTGCTACATTGTTGTGGTCCTTGAAGGTGAGATCCTCTGACATGATCACTCCCAGGTCTTTGACATTAGTTTTTCGCTCTATTGTGTGGTTGGAATTAGTTTTGTACTCCGATGAGATTTTAATTTCTTCATGTACTTTCTACTGTACTTACAAAAGTACCTACAAAAATACACTTACATAATTGTTCAAGTTGGGAGCTGCTCGTAAGTAGATGTACCACTGTATTGTAATCATAAAAGATTTTGAAATGTAACTAACCTCAACAATGATAAAATTTGTGGATGACTCTGTCTTGGTTTTTTGTTTTTGCATTTTTATATGCAGCATATAATTATTGGTGATCATAGTTTTTTGTTTCAGCTGATCAAGACACAGTTGGACTGAGTAGTCTACCAGGAGATATATTCAATGAAGACAGTGATAGTGGCCTTGATGAATTTGAAAAAGTTGAAACAGAGTCCTCAAATGATGATGCCATTCGTCCTTGCTTGCTTAAGTCACGTAAGTAATAACTACTTTTATTTTGTTTTACATTGCTTTTATTTATAATTTTAGGTGACTTTTAAGTTTCAAATATGGTGAAAATATTATCTAGTGGATAATAGCTTATACAGTGGACCCCCGGTTGACGCCATAATTCGATCCAGAATACTGTTCAAGTGCCGTTACCAAACGAATTTGTTCCCATAAGAAATAACGTAAATTAGGTTAGTCCTTTTAGACCCCCAAAAGTACACTTACACAAGCACTTACAAAAATACACTTACATAATTGTTCGAGTTTGGAGCAGTACGTAAACCGGGGGTCCACTGTAATAGCATTTAGTTCACTTAATTATCCTTGTATAGGTAGTAGGTTGGTAGACAGCAACCGCCCAGGGAGGTACTACCGTCCTGCCAAGTGAGTGTAAAACGAAAGCCTGTATTTGTTTTACATGATGGTAGGATTGCTGGTGTCTTTTTTCTGTCTCATAAACATGCAAGATTTCAGGTATGTCTTGTTACTTCTACTTACACTTAGGTCACACTACACATTCATGTACAAGCATATGTATATACACACACCCCTCTGGGTTTTCTTCTATTTTCTTACTAGTTCTTGTTCTTATTTCCTCTTATCTCCATGGGGAAGTGGAACAGAATTCTTCCTCCGTAAGCCATGTGTGTCGTAAGAGGCGACTAACATGCTGGGAGCAAGGGGCTAGTAACCCCTTCTCCTGTATATATTACTAAATGTAAAATGGGAAACTTTCGTTTTTCATTTTGGGCCACCCCACTTCGGTGGGAAACGGCCGACGTGTTGAAAGAAGAAAGAAGAATTATCCTTGTTTCACGATGTAACTGATCACAAATTTGAATTTTTGTATGGTAATATTAGTCAACTCCATGGGAAAGTGGAGAAAAATCCTTCCTCCATTAGCCATGCATGTCATAAGAGGTGACTAAAATGCAATGAGCAAGGGGCATAAATTACTACTATACGTACATGTAAAAAGAAGAAAAAAGTGTTTCTTCTTTTTCAGGTCATCCTGCCTCAGTGGGAGATGACCAGTGTGTTAAAAAAACATAAGTATTATTGAAAGATCTGTTGTGTTAAGTAAAAGGACCAAATGCAACTAATGTGACATTTTATTGTGGCAGTGTTTCGCTTTCCAGGAGCTTCATCAAGCCTTGACAAAGCTCCTGGAGAGCGAAACGTTACCACAATAAAATGGAACATTTTTGCATTTGTGACCTTTTACTTATTATTCTTCTTTCAACAAACCGACCATATCCCACTGAGGCAGGATAGCCCAAAAAGAAAAAAAACGAAAGTCTCTTTTTTTAACTTTAGTAATGTATACAGGAGAAGCAGGGCCAGCCTTAAACTGATTGGACTGATTGCTCCCAATTGAGCCCCATGCCTAAGGGGGCCCCGTGCTAGAGTATAATCTACTCTGTAATCTACTTGTAGGCTTACATGTATGCAATTTTATATAAAATGTAGCTTACAAAAGCACTTACAAAAATACACTTACATAATTGTTCGAGTTGGGAGCTGTACGAAAACCGAGGGTCCACTGTATATTGTTGATAATTCTAACAACATTATTACAAGGATCTGTAGACAAAAAAATGTTGCAATAAAGGAAAGTTAATTATAGAACATAATATGTACTCTGGCAGAGAATGTTGTCCATGTGTGAGTTAGTTAAGTTACCATTTTGTCAAAGGCATTTGTCAATAAGACACCTATAATGTGTCCAGTACATAGACTTGTAAAGAAAATGATAGTACAGAAGGGTCCCATTCATACAGCTCTAAATATTTCGTACAACACAGCTGTTGTACGAAAATGGCAATAACAGCGGAAAAGTGGTAAAAGCACCAAACATGATGAACAATGGCTCAGTTGAAAGCCAACAAAACGTGGAACACCGAAAGAGGTGCTGTATACATGGGGCCCTCGTGTACGTAGTTCATTGGTATAGGAAGCATTGTGGGGAATGTGATGTAAATGGAGGGGTTGATGCCTCTAGACAAACTTCCATAGTGAGTGCAATAAACTGTGGTTGTTTTCTAGTGTTGCTGACAAGTTCTGCTTACTCCAAGTCATAACTTAACAATAAACATAGAAAATGATGCAGGAGTTATGAATAGTTTATAATTGCTTACCCTAACCTGATAAACTAAATCCTTTATATAGGTGAAAATGTAAATGCCTTGAACAAATGCTTCAAGCTTCTTACACTGATGCTGGAATATAAGGAATTTGTATGGGATCTTCAGCCATGGCAGAGACTGACAAATGTACTTCGAAGATTTCATCTGGCATGGCTAAGGTTTGTACTGTATTTTAATTATTCTGTTTTCTTACAAATATTGATGCATTTAAAATTTTGCTTTTAAATTAGGCATTTAGTATTTGTTTCCCTCAAATGCTGCTACTATTAAGTATTTAGATTTTGTTGTCTGAATACAGTGGTACCTCGACTTACGATGGTCCCCAAACTCACCCTTTTATGTAAGTTTATTTTTTTAAATGCTTTTGTAAGTGTAATTTTGGGGTCTAAAAGGACTAGTCTATTTTACATCATTCCTTATGGGGATAAATTCGTTTGGTAATGGCACTTGAACAGCATTCTGGAATGAAAAAATATCGTAAGTCGAGGTACCACTGTATATTGTTAAAGTTATAGAACAGGGAAAGATTTGGTGAGCAAGTGCTGGTTTTTGTATTTTAAAATAATAAAATGACTGAAAATATTAAGAATGTGGTGATTTAGAAAATTAAGGAAGAGCAGTCATCCTGGGAGATACAGTACACTACTGTCTTTGTTGTTTTTGCTCCTGTCTATTGTACATTAAGATGTACTTCAATAAGGTGGCCCTACCAGTCATCACTAACTTTACAGAATTAATCATCTGCTAATAAATGATGTTAATAAATACTTACATAGTCCAGGGATTATTGTAAATGAAGACATAAATTAGCAAATACTGTATGTATATGCAGCCAATACACTTGTGGCAAGAGGAACTCTTGGGCAAAAAATTAGATAGAAAAATAGGACCTTTAAATTCAGTTAGGGAATGGATACTTGGCTACTGGCTCTTTGATAACTGTGACCACATGCAAGCTGTATTATAGGCCTTGCTGAGCTCAGATATACAGTGGACCCCCTGATTTCGTCAATAATTCTTTCCAGAAGGCTGTTTGAGTGCCGTTACTGAACGAATTTGTTCCCATAAGGACGAATGTAAATTAGATTAGTCCGTTTCAGACCCCCAAAAATACACTTACAAAAGCACTTACAAAAATACACTTACATAATTGTTCGAGTTGGGAGCAGTACGAAATCCGGGGGTCCACTGTATTTACAAATTATTCAGTCAGTCATGGGCAGGCTACTGGTAAAAGGGAATAATTTGTCATACTGTCGTTTTGGATTCTTCTTCTTTAACTGTAGTCCACTCCCAAATATCTGAATGCACTTACTTCCTCCATACTCCCTCCCTCCACTATGATATCCAATCTTTCATTGCCTAGATTTTTTGTATTTTAATTTTTTTCAACAAACTTATAATTTCTTCTGTTTACCTTTCTTTTCTTTCTTTCAACACGTCGGCCGTTTCCCACCGAAGCGGGGTGGCCCAAAAGAAAAAACAAAAGTTTCTCCTTTTACATTTAGTAATATATACAGGAGAAGGGGTTACTAGCCCCTTGCTCCCGGCATTTTAGTCGCCTCTTACGTTATGCATGGCTTACGGAGGAAGAATTCTGCTCCACTTCCCCATGAAGATAAGAGGAAATAAGAACAAGAACTAGTAAGAAAATAGAAGAAAACCCAGAATGTGTAGTGTGACCTAAGTGTAAGTAGAAGTAACAAGACATACCTGAAATCTTGCATGTTTATGAGACAGAAAAAAGACACCAGCAATCCTACCATCATGTAAAACAATTACAGGCTTTCATTTTACACTCACTTGGCAGGACGGTAGTACCTTTCTGGGCGGTTGCTGTCTACCAACCTACTACCTAGGTTCTGTTTACCTTTCTTCTTTCAACAAAGAAGAAAGGTAAACAGAACCTATCCTCCTATCCTTCCTATCCTCCCAAATTCATCCACCAACTTTCACATCATCTCTTTAGAACCTCCCAAAAGAACCATGTCACTAGTAAAGAGCTGCTGTGGCAGCTCCCAGTTTGTATTGAATTCGTTATCTTTTAATCTTTGACATCTTTCCAAGCATTCCCTAGCATTCATTTCTTTTACCTCATCAATAAATATATTAAACAAACATTGTGACATCACATATTGAACAACCACGGTGACATCACACATCCCTGTCTAAGGCCTGCTTTTACTAGAAAATATTTTCCCTTTTTCCTGCATACCATAACCTTAGCCTCACTATCCGCATAACTCTACTGTTTTTAGTAACCTTCTACCTGTTCCATACATTGCACCATTTACCACATTGGTCCCCTGTCCACCCTATCATATGCCTTCTAACTCCATTAATGCGACAAAATAGTTCGTTAAATTTATAAAAGTATTTTTCACTTACATGGTTCAATGTAAAAACATGTTCCTTGTCAATCCTACTTTATTTTAATTAAATATAATTAGTTGTTATTTTTTCTCCTTTGTGAAATATTATTAGTGAAATGACCGATTTCTTTTTTTACATGTTATAATACAGATGCTGGTTTTGTCCACTCTGCAAGCAGAGTCGTTCATCGGTACGAAGTACTTCAGATAGAGTGACGTCTCTGTGGAGACACTATGTTTGGATTCCACCACCTGCTTTTGTTTCACTGGAGAAGGCACAAGTCCTTATACATCATGCATATGCTGCTCATATGTTTTATTACAGTATGTATTTGTTTTGTAGTACTATGCATTAAAGATGTTAAAAGAATTTGAAGTGTGAGATACTGTAGTACTGTATGTGACGAATCATGTTCATAAATTAGTACAGCAGTGAAACTTTAACATTCCATCAGAGAAATACTAGAGGGATTTGGATGTGCTTCTAGTATGTTTCAGAATGGCCATTTATAACACCTTTTTACTCCTGTGATTTTTACTGTATCTTTCAAATATTTTATGAATTTTTGTGACTGAGTCCAAACAGTCATTAATCCAACTTATGAGAATTTGGGAGCCACCTGCTCCCAAGGCTAGACCTACACAGCTTCACATCTTAAATCATTTTCCATTAGGGAAGGGGTCAGGGCTCTGTTTGGCTATTTGATGATTACTGTGAGTTGTCCTTTTGGTTAGGGTTATTTTCGACAATTTCCTATACAGTGGTCCCTCGGTTTTCGTGCATCTCCAAACTCGAACATTTATGTAAGTGTATTTTTGGGGGTCTGAAATAGACTAATCTACATGACATTATTTCTTAAGGAAGTAAATTCGTTCGGTAATGGCACTTGAGTAGCATTCTGGAACGAATTTTCGGCGAAAACCGAGGGACCACTGTACACTCAAATTGGGCTTTGGAACTTTTTCAGATGTGGGCCCCTAATGGGGCCTTGGACTACTAAAGGGTTAATTAAGTAAACTGATAATCTTGTTGTCAGTATTTGCATATTAACTTATACTGTACAAGAATTTTTTTCTCTGCTCATCATGCATGTAACAGATTTGTATGTTTCATATGATTGTATTTGTTAGTGTTCCAGAAATGATGTTAAATTTCTTATTTAAATAGTTTTACATCAGCTACTGTATATAACTTCATTATTGCTAAGTGGTTAATCCTGTTTTTTTCTACTCAAAATGGTGTATATAATTATGGGCTGTCTATCACAAACATGTAACAATAATGTGTTTTTATGCAGATGTAATTGTTATATTTTTACACACCAGCCATCTTCCACTGAAGATTATCATCATTGGCTTTGAACCTCTTGTTTAGAAGGTAAGTGGATGAAAGATTATTTCTTTTAACACCTGTGTTTGCACATACATTTTTCAGAAGTGGATTATATAACGAAAATTGGAAACATCTTGCGAACAAATGGCTACAGGACATTAGCAGTTGAATTGGATGTTTCTGTATGCTATTCTGGTCCTTTCTTAGATAAATTCATCATCTATTTGGACTTAAGAAGAAGGTAAGAATTTGAATACAATTTTAGATGCCAATATTGTAGCACTACTATAAGTAATTTAATTACAGTGAAGACCTAATATATGATACAAGCATGCAGCAAGCATGCGTGAGCGTGTTAGATAGGAGTGAATGGAGACAAATGGTTTTTAGAACTTGACGTGCTGTTGGAGTGTAGGCACGGTAACATTTATGAAGGGTTTCAGGGAAACCGGCAGGCCGGACTTGATTCCTGGAGATGGGAAGTACAGTGCCGGCACTCTGAAGGAGGGGTGTTAATGTTGTAGCTGTAGTGTAACCACGCCTCTGGCAAGACTGATGGAGTGAATGATGATGAAAGTTTTTCTTTGTCGGGCCACCCTGCCTTGGTGGGAAACGGCCTATGTGTTAATAAAAAAAAAAATTAAAGTTGTGGTTAAAGACACATAATGAAATACATAGGACATCCTAAGTGTTTTCCCATGGGCAAACACTTAACTCATTTATACATTAGTTTCCAATGTGGGGTGTGAGCTCTGGACAATTAGCATTTTTTTGCCAGGCACTGAGGTGATAGAGCACTGGAAATGTGGGAGTGAACTCACAAAGTGTGTCTGTGTGTTTCTACAAACACACCAAGGAAATAGCAGTAATTTTTCATGAGAAAAATGTAAGAATATAGAGTTTAATGTTGTGTGAGGTATTTTTTCCATGTTGCCACTAAAGAAATTTTAAAAGTGTATAGTCAGAGTAAATAGGTTGCAGGGAGTAGGACTGTATGTTAAAGATATGTTTTGATGCACATAACCGTTAAATTCAACGAATGATACAGTAGAAATTATAGGTTATGCAGAGCATTTCAGGCAAACTTACATCTATATGGACTAGTATTTTACATGTATGTACGTATGCATATAAGACATTAATGATATTAATAATACTAAAATAAATTCAGTGAATACGAATCAGTAATAAATAACATAGATCTAAGTAAGAGACACTTGTTACTCAAGGGTATACTGTATGTCTTCTGTTCAAAGAATGGATTTCAAGTTGCTGTTCATTTATAGTCTTTCTTCCAGCAAACCAGCCATATCCCACCGAGGCTGGGTGGCCCAACAAGAAAAACAAAAGTTTCTCCTTTTAAATTTAGGAATTACTAGCCCCTTGCTCCAGGCATTTTAGTCACCTCTTGCAACATGCATGGCTTATGGAGGAAAAATTCTGCTCCACTATCCCATGGAGTCATTTATAGTCATATTGTATAATTTTTTTACTTGTTTTTCCTGTCATTTTGGGCACTGTATATTATAAAGTGTTATATTTTCCACCTTCCTGCATCTCCCCTTTAGGGTGGGATAATAAAGCACCCATCATAATAAAAATTGTCAAATGGTGTCAGAAACCTTCCTTGCTTCTTTATATTGAGTTCAGTAATTATAATTCAATATAAGTACAGTGGTACCCCGGTTTACGATGGTCTCCAAACTCGCCCTTTTATGTAAGTTTATTTTTTTAAATGCTTTTGTAAGTATTTTTGGGGGTCTAAAAGGACTAGTCTATTTTACATTATTCCTTATGGGGATAAATTCGTTTGGTAATGGCACTTGAACAGCATTCTGGAACGAAAAAATATCGTAAACCGGGGTACCACTGTACATAGTAGGTTGGTAGACAGCAACCACACAGGGAGGTACTACTGTCCTACCAAGTGAGTGTAAGACAGAAACCGGTATGTGTTTTGCATGATGGTAGGAGTGCTAGTGTTTTTTTTTCTTTCTCATAAACACACACGATAACAGGTATATCTTGCTACTTTTTACTTACACTTGGGTCACACTGCACATAAATATACATGTTTATGTATACACACTCATCCGAGTTTTCTTTGTTTCTTATTAGTTCTTGTTCTTATTATTTTCCTTTCATATCCATGGAAGGTGGAATAAGATTCTTTGCTTCATAAGCCATGTACAATATGTATGTTGTAAAAGTCAACTAAAATGCCGGGTGCAAAGGGTTAGTAACCCCTTTTCCTGTACTGCTTACTAAAAATAAAAATAAAACCTTTTATCTAAAGTGGAGATGTCGTGTTGAAGGGCAACGTGTGGTGTAAATATTATGCAGAGAATTCGTAGTGTGGTAATTGGAGGAGGTGTGGAGTTACTAAAAGTATTATTCAGAGGGCTGAGGAGAGGTTATTGAGATGGTTTGGTCATTTAGAGAGGATGGAGCAAAATAGGATGACTTGGAGGGTGTATAAATCTGCAGTGGAGGGGAGGAGGGGTATTGATCATCCTAGGAAAGAATGGAGGGAGGGAGTAAAAGAGGTTTTGTGTGCAAGGAGCTTAGACATACAGCAGGCACGTGTGAGCATGTTAGATAGGAGTAAATGGAGATGAATGTGGTTTTTGGGACTTGATGAGCTGTTGGAGTGTGAGCAGGGTAATATTTTGTAAAGGGATTCAGGGAAATTGGTTACCTGGACTTGAATCCTGGAGGTGGGAAGTACAATGCTGCATTCACTGTAAAGGAGGGGTTTGGGATATTTGCTGTTTGGAGTAACATCTGAACTGTTGTATCTGAGCATCTCTGCAAAGACCGTGATTATGTATGAATGATGGTGAAAGTGTTGAATGATGGTAAAAGTGTTTCTTTCTTTTATTGGATTACCCTCTGTTGAAAAAAAAATATTTAAAATATTTTAAGTATATATAAATGTTTCTTATGTATTACTTTCTTTCTGTGTTTAGGGTTCAATATGATGGAGACGAAACTGATAACACAAGTGACCTGTACAAGGGAGGATTGTCCCAGGTGCACACAAGTGTATGTCTACCAGCTGAAGACTCTACCAATAGCAGTGCTGAAGAGTGTGTGTCAGCTAAGGACCAACTCAAGATAAAGAAGGATGTAGACCTATTGTCTGTGAATTCTCTTGAAAGTGAAATGTTGGCCAGTTCTTACCCAGGTAGTGAGGATTTACAGTATTCACAGTGCTTAATAACTGATAAGAAGGATAGTGCCGATGTGTCTTTTAATGAACAAGATATCCTAATCACAAGTACTCAACTTAGGAAAAAGAAACCAATGTCATCAGTTTCTTCACAAGTATTAAATTCTCTCCAAAATGGAAGTTTCACTGAATTTATAAATAGTCCTGTGGCAGATGTTGATGATACTAATTCATTATGTATGGAGAATGATGTTAAGTGTACAAAATTTTACATTAATCGCACAAAACAGCATGTAAGTGAAACTCAAAGCATAATTGGGAGTGATGAAATATACTCCAATTTTTTTTCTCAAAACACGGTAGCTCAAGAAATGTCAGAAGAAAAAGTTACATCAAGGTTACAGGGAGGAAAAGAAACTGTTTTACATCATTTAAAGAGTGTTAAGAAGAAATTGGGACAAGAGCAGGAAGTACATCATTATGCTCCTGAAACAATTCAAAGGCTCAGTTTTGAATCCCATAATTTCTCTCTAAATAATAATAACAGTAATAGTAATAATGGTGATAAGTTAGAATTATGTACACTATCTGAGCCTGGGGAAGAATATACTTGTTTCAAGAGCAAAAGTGTTTCCAAAGACAAGGAAGATAAATTAAGCTTGGAAATAAATAGAGATAAGGAAATGACTCTGGTAGCCCCTTTTCCGACATCTCCAAACCAAGAACACCAAAGTAGAGACCTGACCATGGAGTTTGAAGAGGATGTCACATATAATCCTCAGTCTCATTACTCATGCACCTTTGCTGACAATTTACATACTTGTTTTGAAGAATGTGCTCCCTCAAATGAGGACTATGATATTGCCAACCAGAGTTATCTAGATGAAGTTAAATATTGTGATATGCCGAGTGGGATCAAATTTGGTCACAGTCAGTCACCAGATCCTCACACTGAAAATACATCCAATGCTGTTAATTGTCAGGAATGTGAAAATAATGTACTCCATGAATGTCATGTTAATATAAATGCAGTTCAAAATTCTAAAATATATAATAGTGACATAAACAAAGACCAGAATAAGCTTGCCAGAGATTCTGAAGAGAATGTTTTGTCTTCAGGAGTTGAAAGTGAGGAAAGAGAATATTTCATAACCTGTGGTCAAAGGGAGTGTCAGTCTAGTGATTATGAATCAGAAATCTCCCAAAAGCAAGAGCATAGTTTTTCCCAAGGAAATTCTGAAAAAGTTGATGACAATGTGTGTTTCCAGTTTACACAACTACCAGAACATGTAGATCCTGATGCTTACATAGCCTCTAGTCATAACGATTTTAACAGAAGCCATGTAAGCAGTGGTGAAACACTTGACCATTTAAGTGCAGAATTTATTGATGATGGTACTCACATTGTTCCTGAAACCCTTAGTTTGTCTTTAAGAAAAGAGAGGGACATTTCAGATGAGTTAAAGATTAATACTCAAATCAAGAGAGAGAGCAGTGATGAAGGCAGTTTCATTACTGAAAACTTAAGAAATGACCAGTGTTCTGGTAATACTCAGACAGGAAACAATCAGGAAGAAAGCATTGTATCTGAAACACAGCAGAGTGTAAAGAGTTCACTTTTGTTTATAACTCCAGGTCAACGAGTCACTGTTCATGACCTGCAAGGTTCTCAGGCATTGTCACCCTCAGCAGACATAACAAATATGAATATTGTTGATGTTGGCAAAACTGAAGAATTATACTTGTATAACAGGCCAGAAGAGCTGCTGATTACAGAAGAAAAAAATGACATTTTGTATAACACACACTTAGCAACATTAGCATCTGTCAGTTCATCTTTGAGTGTTGATAATGATTTTAATCAACTAGTTACTCCACCTAGGCAAGGGCCAAATATGTTCAGCGATGACAGTACAGATCAATTCCACTCAGCAAAGAGTGCACTGGAAAGACTTACCCAATCTCAGATTTTTGATACACCTGCAGTAAATCACGGTAATCTGAAGGAACCATGTAACAGTGAAGATTTTGTAGGCCCTAGTCAAGATGTGATAACTAGCATTACAACCAAAACACAGTTGTCTAATTATAAAACTGTAAGTAGTAGCTCATCAGATGAAATTACTGTGCATGAATGTGTGACTGGAAGTGGCTTTGATACCACGTCTCTTCCATCAATACAGGAAATACCTTTTCCACTATCACGGCAGTTGCCTCATGCTTTTATGACAAATAAAGTTCAAGTAGGTAAGGACAATATTTTGGAAGTAACACTCTTGCCTGGTACAAATTTTACAAATGAAGAAGAGCTGGAGTTTTTCTCTGAACAAACTAGTGTTGTTGACACTGATTGCATGGAACCATTAAATATCAGCTTACATGATTTGTCTTCCAGTAAGAAAATTGATGAAGTGCAGGACCCTCTTCATCTTGAGACAGTAAGTGAAAAACCTAGTATGGTGAAAATGAGGATGGAGCATGTCTCACATGAACATATACAAAGTGATAAAGATTCTCCCAAGAAAGATGTGAATAATGAAATTTTTAACACATGTTTGGAGGGTAATTGTTGTCAGGAAGACACTGGTATCAACATTTTTTGTGAACCATTGGAACTAATTGAAAATAACAGTAATTCAAGTGATTTGGATTTTCAAAACGATGTAGTTATGGAAGGTGATGCGAATGGAGACATAAATACGAAAAGTAATGACATCATACAAAAAATTTCTATTGATGTTGATATAGAAAATAATATAAACAGAATTCAAAATGAAGGACCATGGTCTGGGCAGGTTGAAGGAGAGTTGAGGACACAGCAAGTAAGGAATGAGAGTACAGAAAGTGACAAGGCCAAAGGAAAGCAGAGGACTCAGGAAATAAAGACTAAGAATACAAAAGGGAGGACACAACAAGTAAGGAATGAGAGTACAGAAAGTGACAAGGCAAAAGGAAAGCAGAGGACTCAGGAAATAAAGACTAAGAATACAAAAGGCGATGCGGCTAAAGGAAAACAAAAGCTACAGAGAGCGAGGACTGAGAATAAATATTCAGCTATTGAATATTGGAATCAGTTTCTTGATGACCTTCCAATTCCTACAAGTGTTTTGAATAATAAAACAGGGTGTAAAAATGTTAATGTTGATAATCCTAATATAATTCATAAAGATAAAGAAAGAGTTACCTGTAATAGTGATAAATCTGATGTAAAACAAAGAAAAGTACCAGTAAAAAATAATTTTTTATTCTCTTGGATTGAAGATTTACCATTTCCCAAAAGTTTTTATAAAGAAGACAATTTACAATCCAAACTAGAATGTTTACCTTCTGTAGATATATATGAACTAAAGGATAAAACTTGTAGGCCATGTGAAAATAATTTGTACAAGAAACCTATGCTCAAGAGACAATTGAAAAACAAAGCTAAATGTTCTACAAGCTGTGAAACTCCAGCTGATAATGAGGAAAGAAATAGTAATATTGCCTTTTTTGAATCATTTAGCAGCCTACCTGAGACTGTTCAAAATAACAGCCATGATGCTCTTGATCCACTGAATGATAAACATAGATTGGTACAGCTGGAAACTTTTGATGATAGGGAAGATAATTTAGTAGTAAAGAAGGTATCAAAGAGGAAATTAAAAGCTACAGAGAACAAAATGCATGAAGAGAATGGAAGCACAAGTGTGACCAATGAGTCATGTTTATTAAATGAGGCTGAAGAAGAATCAGAAAAGCAGAACAATAACAAAAGGCGAAATTCAAAAGAATTGTGTCCATTTAATGAGGTTTCACAAAAATGCACAGAACAAAAGAAGAGCAAAAGGAGAGATTCAAATATATCATGTCTATCTGATGAGGTTGCGCCAAAGTCAAAAAAACAGAAGAAGCAATATTTAAAAGAATCGTGTCCATATGATGATGTTGCGGAAGAATTCATAAAACAGAAAAACCACAAAGGGAAAGATTCAGATAAACCAGATTTATTGGATGATGTTGCAGAAGACTTAAAAAATCAGAAGAATGAGAAAACAGGTTCAAAAAAATTGTGTCTATCAGATGTTGTTGCCGAGGAATTTGTGAAACAAAAAAAGAGCATGAGGAGAGATTCAGAAGAATTTTGTCTGTTTAAGAAAGTTGCAGGAGAGTCAAAAAATCAGAAAAGAAGATCAGAAGTAATGTGTATTTTTAATGAGGTTGAAGAAGAGCCCCAGAAGCTAAAGAAAAAGAAGAAAAGAAAGTATGAAGAAGTGTGTCTAATTGATGAGGTTGCTGAAAAGTTCATCAATCATAAGAAGGATACCAACAAAAGAAGGGATTCAAAAGAATCATGTGTATTTGATGAGGGTGTAGAAGAGTCAGAAAAACAAAGAAAGAAGAAGAAAAACATCAACAAAATTAGAGATGCAGAAGAATCATGTCTAGATAAGGATACAAAAGAATCAAAAAAACACAAGAAGAAAAAGAAAGATTCACATGAACCATGTCTGTTTAATGTGGTTGTAGATCAGGAAATAGAAAACAAGACAGTAAGTGATAAAATAACCTTGAATAATGAAAAACCTGATATTTGTTATGATAGAAGTGAAGAAATAGACAGTAGCAGCACTAAGCCAAGTCATGGCATTAAGAGAAAAAGTAAGTCTGGTAATAAAATAGTTGGTGAGCTAAGTAGTATTCAGCTGTCTGAGCCCAGTAGTGAACCTCACTGTAAAGAAAGGAAAAGAAAATCATTACAATTGCATTTTATTAGTGAAACTGAGAAATATGGATATCTGGAAAGTACTGAATTATCAAAGAAAGGCTCTAAACAGAAATTGAAAGCTTTGGCAAAAAAGAAAAAGAAAATTCATAGTATAATATCAGTTAAGGGTTTGAAAAATATTATTAGTTCTTCACATAGACCTGGGAGTAAACTAAAGAGGAGAAAAGTTCACATTGGCATTAAGAACAACATCATACAGCCATATAATAATGGATTTAATGTGGAGGTCATGCAAAGAGCTGATGATTATAATCATTGTAATGTAGAGGAGGATATTAAGCAGGATGTAACCATTAACATGATTTCAAAAAATAAAAATAAAATTAAGACTAGATCTACTAAAGTAAAGATAAGAGAAAAGGAGAGCATTAAACCAGTTATTGAAGAGGAAAGAAATAAGATTCCTGAAAGGCTTTGCATGCCAGATTATGATAGCGAATTGGCAAGAAAGATGAGCAAGAAATTGTGTTCATCCACTGATGTTGCAAACATTTCAGAAAGTGAAAGTGGGCATAGTGGAGGAGAGAGGACACTAATTTCTGCTGAAAATATATGTCATGTAGACAACAGCTTTGTGAATCAAGAACATTTTGACAGAAAAGTATCAAATAATGGTTTTACAGAAAAGTATATTACAACAGACAAATCTATGTCAAAGACTACAAAACTACCATTTTCTGAATACAGTTCAAAGAGCAGTAACATTAATTTAAGTGAAACATTAGAGACTTGCAACTCAGTTTCATTCCAAAGTGATAAATCATGTGCAACAGATGAGACAAGGATCAAGGATTCTGTAAGTAAAATTAAATATTATGATTATCCAGTGGCAAGTACGTCAAAGAGTAATGATGAGGAACACAGTAATTTACCAATTTCAAACTCATTTCCCACAAACAGAATAAAGTCTAGACACCAACAGTCAGAGTCAAATAATAAAACTGATTTCTCTGTGATACATGTTCATCCTGAATTGAATGATATATCTTCCAGTTTTTCTCAATTTAAAAGTTCTTTAGTTAACAAAAAGGCTGGATTATTAAGCACAAATCATAGACTATCTCGGAAATGGAAAGAAAAACAGTGTAAGCCATCTCCTCCGTGGCAAAATGCTTCTAAATTTAGAGGAAAATATCATAAGCTTTTTAACCCAAATGATGGGTTGCTTTCATGAACACAAGTACATATATAAATTATTTGGTTTCATAATTTTTTTATTTTAAGAAAAATATAATGTACCAATTACCAGTAGTGTACTGTGGTAATTTGTGATACAGGTTTAGTTACACTACAGTGAGTGTTTAATTTACTTGGTTGTGCCAAAATTTCAGCAACAACTCATTTTCTACACACACATAAGCTCTACTTTATCCTTCCAGTAAACCCTTTCCCAGTTTTAAATGCATCCTATGCAGTCCTCATTTCACATACTTTTCTTGGGACTGTAATCAAGAGATGGCTTATTCATGCAAACTTTTCTGCAAACATTTTATTTGTTCCTTCCCATGAAAGTAAAGAAAAAAAATTCTAAATGGTTAATAACTAGCTCACTATGAAGGACTTAGGAGGCCCTCACCCCTTCTTAAACCCCCTTCCTTACAGATTTTTAACCCAACTACACATCCTCTTTGAAATTGTCTAGGTTTCCTCACCACAGTGTGGGTTAATTGTAAACTGTTCCAGCCATGGTTCTGTATTGTGACTTATTCTTTATTTTAAAGGATGACACTTAGTAAAACAGGAAGTGTAGTAAAAAGAGACATACGCTCAGATTAAGACATAAGGGTCTTTTTGCCGCATCTTGTTGATATTGCTACCTTTTATTTCGAGAAGAGGAAGTTTTCAGATAGAATATGGCATATTTTTATATTTTTTTATGGAAATGTGATACCATTCTTTTTAAACAATTGTATTGTAATTACAGTTTAGCTTACATATCAAATACAATTGTATATTCTTCTTAGGATTAATTTATGAAATTTTGAAACTTCAACTGCAATTTCATAGTTTAGAAAAAATGCAATCATATCACTTATTTTAAGGAATTTGTAAAGATTGTGGATGAATATTAATTGTCTTTATCCAAATCAGTTAATAGGTTTTTAAATTCCAACTGTCTTTTTTGAAGACTTGTACAGTGGACCCCTGGAAATCGGACATAATTTGTTGCAGAATACTGTTCTAGTGCCATTACCGAACGAATTTGTTCCCATAAGGGCAAATGTAAATTAGATTAGTCTGTTTCAGACCCCCAAAAATACACTTACAAAAGCACTTACAAAAATACACTTACATACTTGTTCGAGTTGGGAGCAGTACGATTTCCAGGGTCCACTGTACAGTGGACCCTCGGTTTTCGTGCACCTCCAACGAACAATTAGGTAAGTGCTTTTGTAAGTGTACTTTTGGGGGTCTGAAATGACTAATCTAATTTACATTTGTCCTTATGGGAACAAATTCGTTTGGTAATGGCACTCAAACAACATTCTGGAAAGAATTTTCAACGAAAACCGAGGGTCCACTGTATTTGTGTACATTCACAATTTTGAGGAAGAGCTTGGTAATTTTGTACAATATGAAGATTGAAGAGTTAAATGGTTTCTACTTTGTGGTATTTTTCATTTATTGACCAATTTGAAAGTACAGTAAGTGCAGTGGATCAATTAACCATTCTCTTCTGGGGAAGAAAGAGGTAAGGCAAGTTTTCAGTCACAGGGTAATCACATCATCTTTTTAGGCTCTGTTCACAAATAGCCACACTTTTGAGAGGAAACTATAAACAACACTTCGATCTGTCATGAACCATTTTCAGGTCACATCAGTGGGTTGTGTGTGTATTGTTCCAGCCACAGTATGATGACTTTTTTTATTCTTTTCCCTTTTGGTTGTACTTTCCTTGGTTAACTTTTTACCATGTAGTCTAGAATTAAGTAGTCCTAAGAATGCCCGCAATGCACAGCATATTAGGGGCTTTTGGCATGTACATCTCATTAATAACTAAGTAATAACTATGTAATAACTATGTATAACTATGTATAACTATGTATAACTAGGTCTACCATATATAATTGTACAATGTCTCAATAAAGTATTTTATTTTATTTTATTTTATTTATTTATTTTATTTTAGATCATACAAGACTGCCAGATAATGCCAAAGGCAGAATAATGTATTATTGAATAATTTTTGATATGTTGTACCTATTACGTACTGTTCATTCATCTTCGTAAGATGATTATAATAATAATAATCATCTTCTCTCTCTATATCAACAACATTATTTTTTTTTTACTGAAAAGTTAAGAAAATGAAGGTGATAGTGTACAGTGGACCCCCGGAGTTTGTCAATAATTCATTCCAGAATGCTGTTCAAGTGCCATTACCGAACGAATTTGTTCCCATAAGGAATAATGTAAATTAGATTAGTCCTTTTAGACCCCCAAAAATACACTTACAAAAGCACTTACAAAAATACACTTACATAATTGTTCGAGTTTGGAGCAGTACGAACTCCGGGGGTCCACTGTACATACTTAATACAAGTTATACATGAAAATTGTGCTGCTTAACATTTTTATTAATATACAATTTGTTATTGTACTAAGAAGTCAGTCAGCATGTATTGCTGTTGAAAACTGTTATCTGCTTGATGGGAAGCATACATGTTTTTCATTAATGTTAATTGTACTTCTATTTGCAGTTAAAATGAGTTTGTACTGTATTAGCATTGTATGTACAGTGGACCCCCAGATTACGTACTGCTCCAAACTAGAAACAATTATGTAAGTGTATTTTTGTAAGTGCTTTTGTAAGTGTATTTTGGGGGTCTAAAAGGACTAATCTAATTTACATTATTCCTTATGGGAACAAATTCGTTCGGTAACGGCACTTGAACAGCATTCTGGAACAAAATAATGATGTAATCCGGGGTCCACTGTATAAGATTATGTATTTTTTATAAAATAATACTGCCTTAAGAGAATTTTGTTTTCAGTATGGAATATTTTTGACATTCCTTCTTTGAATATCACTTTTATTTAACTTTTTAAATATAAAAACTGATTTATGTATGAAGATCAGGTGATTTTTTTAATTATAGCAAAAAATCTTTAACATAATAAAACTGGATTTAGTTCAATGAGTAAATTAAGGGTCTAGTTTTAGACCCTCAGAGAGAAGAAACTTTTTATTGATGAGGGAAGATTAGGAGCTTTGTTGTGTTGGAGTACACACTGACTTTTTGATCTCACCCACTTTGCCAATGAAAGGTTCTTGATCTAAGGGTTTGGTGCTATGTTTCCCTTGGATCAAACTTGATTCCTTTTCATTTGTTACTCTGACCCAGATAGGGGCACTTCCCCATGAGTGTGATAATAGTAATGGGAATTACATGGCAGGATGGCCACAACTACTGCAGAGAGCAACAAAGCATTGTTCTTGTGCATATGCTATTCATGGGCACCCATATACTCCTCATTGACACTCACTTGGTGATTGATTTTGCCGCCAAAGCGGCTAGTTTATTGTGCACCCCACATCCATCATGCAGACGATATTGCAAGAGCATACAGATACACAAAAGGCTTAGGAACTATGCACCAAAAAAGGTTTACAGGAGTATAGATATCTGGATCACTTGGGAGTTCAAAGAATAGAGATAAAATAGGTGACTTGGTGTTGGCCTTGCTGAATCAGTTGGTTGATATTTGTCCTATGTCAAGCAAGCATAAGAGTAAGCACCCTAAGTGGCTACTTCTATGCTTTCAAAAAGTCTCATCTTAAATTTAGGTACTTTGTATGCTTCATCAAAGTAGACGGGTTACCTTAATGCTCATGAAGAGTCCTAGATCCAAGGAATTAATTAAACCCTCCCATTTCTTAAATCTAATTACCTGCCATTCTTCAGTCACTGTATGGCCCCTACTGACTTAGGCTTGCTATAAATATAAGAATAAGCATAATTTTTGTTAATGCAGCACTGTATGACTCTTACTGATTCAGTGCTTAGTTATGATTGTACGTAATGACTTTAGCTAATGTACAAGAATTTTTATCCTCTACACATGGCTCCCCCTCCTTGTTATGTATTCCTAAATGACCCACATGGGCTTATCGGGTTTTTTTTTTGTGTGTGAATAATAAAAACTGAAAGCTGCTAAGCAACAGTCATATTTACTGTTCATTATCGATGTATGACCCTTGTGGTTTTAGCGCTTAGCTATGATTGTAAATTTTTTTTATTTTTTTTAACACGTCGGCCGTCTCCCACCAAGGCATGGTGACCCAAAAATAAAGAAAATCCCCAAAAGAAAATACTTTCATCATTCAACACTTTCACCTCACTCACATATAATCAATGTCTTTGCAGAGGCGCTAAGATACAACAGTTCAGAAAATCCCTCCAAACCGCCAATATCTCAATCCCCTCCTTGAAAGTGCAGGCATTGTACTTCCCATTTCCAGGACTCAAGGTCAACTAAATCAATTAACTGGTTTCCCTAAATCCCTTCACAAAATATTACCCTGCTCACACTCCAACAGCTCGTCAGGTCCCAAAAACCATTCGTCTCCAATCACTCCTATCTAACACGCTCACACATGCTTGCTGGAAGTCCAAGCCCCTCGCCCACTAAACCTCCTTTACCCCCTCCCTCCAACCTTTTTGAGGACGACCCTTACCCCGCCTTCCTTCCCCTACTGATCTTATACGCTCTGCAAGTCATTCTACTTTGATCCATTCTTTCTAAATAACCAAACCACCTCAACAACCCCTCTTCAGCCCTCTGACAAATACTTTTAGTAACTCCACACCTCCTCCTAATTTCCACACTCCGAATTTTCTGCATAATATTTACACCACACATTGCCCTTAGACAGGACATCTCCACTGCCTCCAGACGCCTCCTCGCTGCAGCATTTGCAACCCATGCTTCACACCCATATAAGAGTGTTGGTACCACTATACTTTCGTACATTTCCTTCTTTGCCTCCATGGATAACATTTTTTGTCTCCACAGATACCTCAATGCACCACTCACCTTTTTTCCTTCATCAATTCTATGGTTAACCTCATCCTTCATAAACCCATCTGCTGACAAGTCAACTCCCAAATATCTGAAAACATTCACTTCTTCCATAATCCCTCTCTCCAATGTGATATCCAATTTTTCTTTATTTAAATCGTTTGATACCCTCATCACCTTACTCTTATCTATGTAAACTAAATGTAGCAGCCCTACCACTGAACCATTATTAGTTATTTCTGTGTCTTGATCATATTACCATTATTAATTTATCTTTTGGACTTATAGGTATTAAGCATTCTATCATTGAATGATGTAGTTATTACAAGTGTACAAGGGTGTATGAAGTTACTACAAGTGTATAAGGATATACAAAGTTAGTACATTGTACACTGTACATCAACCACACCGGGGTTGGAACACGTGTACAACACTCGCTACACTCACAGCTTTCACTAACAACTTCGTCGAATTAGCTAAACACAGGCGCTGATGTGTTCAAAGTATCACTTTTTAGCGGGACACAATATTGCACTCTATGGAATTTTACTGAGGAAACGCTTATCAGTTCTCGTACGTCTCTCGTGGGCGAAACGTCTTCTCAGTAAAATGCCATCAACTACATATTGAGTCAGAATACTTGTCTGGTTATATGACATAATGTTTATCTTTATCGAATTTCTTAGATATGGTGATAATGTTGGCATGATCCCAGACCCGTCCCCCACCAGCATGGTCCCAAACCCGTCCCCCACCAGCATGGTCCCAGACCCATCCCCCACCAGCATGTTCCCAGACCCGTCTCCCACCAGCATGGTCCCAGACCCGTCCCCCACCAGCATGGTCCCAGACCCGTCCCCCACCAGCATGGTCCCAGACCCGTCCCCCACCAGCATGGTCCCAGACCCGTCCCCCACCAGCATGGTCCCAGACCCGTCCCCACCAGCATGGTCCCAGACCCGTCCCCACCAGCATGGTCCCAGACCCGTCCCCCACCAGCATGGTCCCATACCCGTCCCCCACCAGCATTGTCCCAGACCCTTCCCCCACCAGCATGGTCCCAGACCCGTCCCCCACCAGCATGGTCCCAGACCCTTCCCCCACCAGCATGGTCCCAGACCCGTCCCCCACCAGCATGGTCCCAGACCCGTCCCCACCAGCATGGTCCCAGACCCGTCCCCCACCAGCATGGTCCCAGACTCATCCCCCACCAGCATGGTCCCAGACCCGTCCCCCACCAGCATGTTCCCAGACCCGTCCCCCACCAGCATGTTCCCAGACCCGTCCCCCACCAGCATGGTCCCAGACCCGTCCCCCACCAGCATGGTCCTAGACCCGTCCACCACCAGCATGGTCCCAGACCCATCCCCCACCAGCATGGTCCCAGACCCGTCCCCACCAGCATGGTCCCAGACCCGTCCCCCACCAGCATGGTCCCAGACCCGTCCCCCACTAGCATGGTCCCAGACCCGTCCACCACCAGTATGGTCCCAGACCCATCCCCCACCAGCATTGTCCCAGACCCGTCCCCCACCAGCATGGTCCTAGACCCGTCCCCCACCTGCATGGTCCCAGACCCGTCCCCCACCAGCATGGTCCCAGATCCGTCCACCACCTTCATGGTCCCAGACCCGTCCCCCACCAGCACCACTCACCATCTAGCCCCATCACATCCCTCCCCGTAAAGTCTAACCCTCCTCCCATCTATTTACCAATTGACCTCATACCCCCTCCCTCCTAACATCCAACCCCTCTCCTCGTCAACCTCCCCCCACCTCAACACGAGGGCCAACAAGGCCCCCATTCATGGGGTTATCGCTGGGTCATAAACCCTACCCTCTGATGGGTATGCTGGGAAGGCACTGATGGATTCTGAAGGACCTCGATGAGAAACCGCAGAACCAACGGGACCCCTTGAAGTGAAGGTGAAGGAACGGGAGATGGGAGAGTAGATGACAGGAGGGTAGAGAAACAGCGAGAGTGAGAGAGAAGCAATAATAATTGAGACATAAAGAATAAAAAGAGTCAATACCCGCACTTAGGAGACCGAAACTTATGACGACGTTTCGGTAAGACTTGACTATTAATAACTGAAAGATGTTATCATAGGATGGTTGCCGTGGTTTATAATGATTCTCAGTGGTGATAACATGGTGGTGCTAGTACCGGTGGTGCTAGTACCGCTGGCTAGTA
Organism: Cherax destructor; assembly: GCA_009830355.1. NCBI lineage: Eukaryota > Metazoa > Arthropoda > Malacostraca > Decapoda > Parastacidae > Cherax > Cherax destructor. Next base: position 30,475 of record WNWK01000495.1, read on the forward strand.
CCGGTGGTGCTAGTACCGCTGGCTAGTACCGGTGGTGCTAGTACCGCTGGCTAGTACCGGTGGTGCTAGTACCGCTGGCTAGTACCGGTGGTGCTAGTACCGCTGGCTAGTACCGGTGGTGCTAGTACCGCTGGCTAGTACCGGTTGTAATCCTCCTGGAGACTATTGAATATATCAGATAACTGGACCAGGATACTGACTTTGTTGCAAAAGCCCAGTAACAGGGTGGATGCTAGAAGGGCTGCTAGTACCGCTGGCTAGTACCGGTGGTGCTAGTACCGCTGGCTAGTACCGGTGGTGCTAGTACCGCTGGCTAGTACCGCTGGCTAGTACCGGTGGTGCTAGTACCGGTGGTGCTAGTACCGCTGGCTAGTACCGGTGGGGCTAGTACCGGTGGTGCTAGTACCGCTGGCTAGTACCGGTGGTGCTAGTACCGGTGTTACTATTGATGAACGCGCTAGTGTGTAGTACCATACTGGTGCTGGTAGTACTAGTGTGTGCGCGCACACATACACGTCATGATAGGCTCCCACCAGACTCCACGTGAAAGAGATGCATCACAGCTGATGCTTGAAAAAGCAAGTCTTAAACTGTGAGATATCTCCAGGAAATTACTGTACTTGAGAGCCAGTTTTAAGCTGGAGAATGGTGACTGTTACTCTTGTCACTACTTTAAACACGGACTGTTTGATTGAATTTATCTCCCAAGTGGCTAGCTTATTATGCACGCCATTGCCGTCCTGTGAAGAATAGCGTAGGAGCATGTGGATATACAAGAGGGTTAACAGGAGTACATCTGGATTTATATCTACGGTTGACTTATATCTGGTATCTTATTTTCACTAATAAGATGTCTTGACATGTCACATAGGTTATATTGTCTATCTCTATATTGATCAATACGTGGACAATAAAGCACATAGTGTTCAAGATAGTAACCATAGGGCTGGCAACATACTTTACATTTAGTTACCATTTTGTCCTAGGCACATGTCAATTAGACACTAGGGTTGTATATATGTGTGTGTGTATGTGTATGTAAGGAAACACTTCGAAATGTTTCTGCCCCACCGGGAATTGAACCCGGCCCCTCCGTGCGTCAAGCAAGAGCTTTACCCACTAGGCCACCGGGGGCGTGTGATCATCTGTGTGTCTGTCAAACTGCCAGAAGTACATGTAATCAAGTCTAAGCCTGGCTACTACAACACCAGTCAGTCTGTTCACATTCCAAGTTGCTCCATGAATATACTTATCTACGTTCATGTTATCATAGTGAGTTATAGATCTGTTCAGGCTTCTAACTTCACTCATAACTCATTTACGTTATTTACTTCTCTCCTAATATTATTCCTAATGCTAGACACACACACCAAAGTTACATTCTGTATTTTCCTTCAGGCTACCTTCTTCAGGTAACTTGTCAACTTTCATCATGAAGGAGTAATTCAGTATGGGATGGAATCCATAAAAGTTATATATTAATTGAAGCTGTTAATCTGGCCACAGTGTACCACAAGATGCTTAAACACTGATGCAGTTACCGGCAATGTATCAGAAAAAGTGGTCAGAATCTTAGATCAATGACCATTTATTACGGTTGCGTTGCTGTATAACCCCTGTGGTTTAGCGCTTCTTTTGATTATAATAATAATACGGTTGCGTTTCGGTGTCCGGGAGCCAGTAAACTGCTGGCGTACGAAACATCGCAGTAATGTCTCATCAGTTGTGTTTGTGGTCATTTACCTAAAATACTCTTGCCAAATGTCTTAAATATAAACATTCCTTGACTCAAAATTCCGTGCCGCAAAATATTTTGGTCAAAGTATCGTTCTTATAGAAGTAATTGTCAGAGTGTAAGTCATCATAATTTAATAATAATCTTTTGTAACATGGAGAGAATAGCAACAACGTGAAGATAGTTGTAATTTATAATACGACTGGTTGATTCCAGTGGATCTCACTGGTAATAGCTGACGAAATTGCAGACTTGGAGAATGTGCAAGAACCTTCACTGTTGAAGTAGAGCAGTGTACCTGCCAGGACCTGCAGACCTGGAGAGCGTCTACCTGGTGCAAGAACACTAACTCGTCTCACCAGGAACGGAACTTAGTTCCTCTCGGATGTGAGCCGTACACGCTACCACAGCTCTGCTGGTTTTCCTTTCCAGTTTGTTAGTTCTTGAATGATGTGGCTATACAGTATGTATAGCCACATTATAGTGGCACAGTGGCTATACATGCTGGCTTCAATATAACTAAGAAAGCGACTTGTGCTTAAGAGGAAGTACTCACCTAGTTGTGGTGAGTACAACTCCTGGCCCCGCCTCTTCACTGGTCGCTACTAGGTCACTCTTCCTGCTCCATGAGCTTTATCATACCTCTTCTTAAAGCTATGTATAGATCCTGCCTCCCCTACCTACCTACCTGGAGTCTACCTGGAGGGCATTCCGGGGATTGACGTCCCTGCGGCCCGGTCTATGACCAGGCCTCCCGGTGGATCAGGACCTGATCAACGAGGCTGTTACTGCTGGCTGCACGTAGTCCAACGTACGAACCACAGCCCGGCTGATCTGGCACTGACTTTAGGTATCTGTCCAGCTCCCTTTTGAAGACAACCAGAGGCCTACTGGTAATGTCCCTTATGGCTGGTGGGAGGCTGTTGAACAGTCTTGGGCCCCGGACACTTATTGTGTTTTCTCTTAGTGTGCCAGTGGCGCCCCTACACTTCACTGGGGGTACGTTGTACCGTCTGCCTACATCACCTACATCACTTCCCAGACTATTCCACTTCCTGACAACTCTGTGACTGAAGAAATACTTCCTAACATCCTTGTGATTCATCTGAGTCTTCAACTTCCAACTGTGTCCCCTTGTTGCTGTGTCCCATCTCTGGAACATCCTGTCTCTGTACACCTTGTCAATTCCTCTCAGTATTTTATATGTCGTTATTATATTCCCCTATCTCTCCTGTCTTCCAGTGTCGTCAGGTCAATTTCCCTTAACCTATCCTCGTAGGACATACCCCTTAGCTCCGGGACTAGTCTTGTTGCAAACCTTTGCACTTTCTCTAATTTCTTTACATGCGTGGCTAGGTGTGGGTTCCAGACTGGTGCTGCATACTCTAATATGAGCCTAACGTACACAGTGTACAGGGTCCTGAACGATTCCTTATGAGATGTTGGAATGCTGTTCTTAGGTTTGCTAGGCGCCCGTATGCTGCAGCAGTTATTTGGTTGATGTGCGACTCAGGAGATGTGCCTGGTGTTATACTCACCCCAAGATCCATTTCTTTGAGTGAGGTTTGAAGTTTCTGGTCCCCTGGACTGTACTTCGTCTGTGGTCTTCTTTGTCCTTCCCCAATCTTCATGACTTTGAACTCCAGGAGCCAGTTGCTGGTCCAGATCCCTTTGTAGTTCCGCCTGGTCCTCGTCCGACTGAATTCTTCTCATGTGTGTTGTGTGTGTGTGTGTGTGTGTGTGTGTGTGTGTGTGTGTGTGTGTGTGTGTGTGTGTGGGGGGGGGGCGTTTACATAAGAGCTATGTTGAGGAGGGAGGACAGGAGAGATAGAGGGAAAGAAGGGAAGAAGAAATAGAGAAGAGTAGGGAGGTATGAAAGAACAGGGAGAGGAGGGACGTAATGAAGATAGAGGAGCAGTAATGTCACCTATCTTCACTTTATTAGGTTAAATAGATATCCACAAAGGAGTATCTTCAAGTAGTAGACTAATTTTGTTTCTTCTGCTTAATTCACGTAAGATTTACAGACACACACACACACACAGAGGAGCCAGGAGCTGAGTATCGACCCCCTGCAACCACAATTTGGTGAGTAAACACACATGATGATCAAACTAAATACAAAATACTATGTGGTCAGCCCTTTGTTTACTTTCTTGAACACTATGTGTTTTATCGCCCACTTATTATGGAATATAGAGATAGACGGTGCAACATACAACCAATGAAAAGAAGGGGCGCCATGAATACAGTAAGAAAAAACACAAGTGTCCGGGGCCCAAGACTCTTCATATTCATATTTGAATTTGAATTTGAATATGCTCTTGCGCTACCGTCCACAGGATGGATATGGGATGCACTGTAAACTAGCCTCTTCAGCAGCAATATCTAAAATATTGTAAGATTAGGGTTTACAGGTAACATAAACCTATAAGTAAGATGTGGACGAGAGCGGTCAGGTACACCACTGTCAGGTACACCACTGTGTCAGGTACACCACTGTGTCAGGTACACCACTGTCAGGTACACCACTGTGTCAGGTACACCACTGTGTCAGGTACACCACTGTGTCAGGTACACCACTGTCAGGTACACCACTGTGTCAGGTACACCACTGTCAGGTACACCACTGTCAGGTACACCACTGTGTCAGGTACACCACTGTGTCAGGTACACCACTGTGTCAGGTACACCACTGTGTCAGGTACACCACTGTCAGGTACACCACTGTGTCAGGTACACCACTGTTAGGTACACCACTGTCAGGTACACCACTGTGTCAGGTACACCACTGTGTCAGGTACACCACTGTGTCAGGTACACCACTGTGTCAGGTACACCACTGTGTCAGGTACACCACTGTGTCAGGTACACCACTGTCAGGTACACCACTGTCAGGTACACCACTGTCAGGTGCACCACTGTCAGGTACACCACTGTCAGGTACACCACTGTCAGGTACACCACTGTGTCAGGTACACCACTGTCAGGTACACCACTGTCAGGTACACCACTGTCAGGTACACCACTGTGTCAGGTACACCACTGTGTCAGGTACACCACTGTCAGGTACACCACTGTCAGGTACACCACTGTCAGGTACACCACTGTCAGGTACACCACTGTGTCAGGTACACCACTGTCAGGTACACCACTGTCAGGTACACCACTGTCAGGTACACCACTGTGTCAGGTACACCACTGTCAGGTACACCACTGTCAGGTACACCACTGTCAGGTACACCACTGTCAGGTACACCACTGTCAGGTACACCACTGTCAGGTACACCACTGTCAGGTACACCACTGTCAGGTACACCACTGTCAGGTACACCACTGTGTCAGGTACACCACTGTCAGGTACACCACTGTCAGGTACACCACTGTCAGGTACACCACTGTGTCAGGTACACCACTGTGTCAGGTACACCACTGCGTCAGGTACACCACTGCGTCAGGTACACCACTGCGTCAGGTACACCACTGTGTCAGGTACACCACTGTGTCAGGTACACCACTGTGTCAGGTACACCACTGTGTCAGGTACACCACTGTGTCAGGTACACCACTGTGTCAGGTACACCACTGTGTCAGGTACACCACTGTGTCAGGTACACCACTGCGTCAGGTACACCACTGCGTCAGGTACACCACTGCGTCAGGTACACCGCTGCGTCAGGTACACCGCTGCGTCAGGTACACCGCTGCGTCAGGTACACCGCTGCGTCAGGTACACCGCTGCGTCAGGTACACCGCTGCGTCAGGTACACCGCTGCGTCAGGTACACCACTGCGTCAGGTACACCACTGTGTCAGGTATACCACTGTGTCAGGTACACCGCTGCGTCAGGTACACCGCTGCGTCAGGTACACCGCTGCGTCAGGTACACCACTGTGTCAGGTATACCGCTGCGTCAGGTACACCGCTGCGTCAGGTACACCGCTGCGTCAGGTACACCGCTGCGTCAGGTACACCGCTGTGTCAGGTACACCGCTGCGTCAGGTACACCGCTGCGTCAGGTACACCGCTGCGTCAGGTACACCGCTACGTCAGGTACACCGCTGCGTCAGGTACACCGCTGCGTCAGGTACACCACTGCGTCAGGTACACCACTGTGTCAGGTACACCACTGTGTCAGGTACACCCCTGTGTCAGGTACACCACTGTGTCAGGTACACCGCTGTGTCAGGTACACCGCTGCGTCAGGTACACCGCTGCGTCAGGTACACCGCTGCGTCAGGTACACCGCTGTGTCAGGTACACCGCTGCGTCAGGTACACCGCTGCGTCAGGTACACCGCTGCGTCAGGTACCCTGCTGCGTCAGGTACATTGTTGCGTCAGGTACACCGCTGCGTCAGGTACACCGCTGCGTCAGGTACACCGCTGCGTCAGGTACACCGCTGCGTCAGGTACACCACTGTGTCAGGTACACCGCTGCGTCAGGTACACCGCTGCGTCAGGTACACTGCTGCGTCAGGTACACCGCTGCGTCAGGTACATCGCTGCGTCAGGTACACCGCTGCGTCAGGTACACCGCTGTGTCAGGTACACTGCTGCGTCAGGTACACCGCTGCGTCAGGTACATCGCTGCGTCAGGTACACCACTGTGTCAGGTACACCGCTGCGTCAGGTACACCGCTGCGTCAGGTACACTGCTGCGTCAGGTACACCGCTGCGTCAGGTACATCGCTGCGTCAGGTACACCGCTGCGTCAGGTACACCGCTGCGTCAGGTACACCGCTGCGTCAGGTACACCGCTGTGTCAGGTACACCGCTGCGTCAGGTACACCGCTGCGTCAGGTACACCGCTGCGTCAGGTACACCGCTGCGTCAGGTACACCGCTGTGTCAGGTACACCGCTGCGTCAGGTACACTGCTGCGTCAGGTACACCGCTGCGTCAGGTACACCGCTGCGTCAGAAGTGCATCAACCGTGGGAGCGTCACTTACCACTACTGAGGAAGGTCTTAACATCTCACAAACCACAGCAAAATACCACCGTCGTCACCAGCTTCAGAAAAAAAGTCTCTCACTGTGAGAAAAAATAGACTGAACAGTGAACACCCTGGTAGGATTTGGTGGTCCTGGGGTTTTCACTCACCATGAGGCGGGCCAAAACAACATGGGTTCGAGTCCTTGGCTAGCCGCAGTGTTGTTATTGATCAGTACCACTTCTTCGTGATTACAATAATATAAAATACTGCTTGTTGAGGCTAGTACACCAATCGGGGAGTAAAATGAAAATTAGCTCAGAGGCACCCACACCACCGTATGTCCTCGGATCACAGTAAAACACCTAGCTCTGCTGGGTGCGTGATTCTTGTAGGATATATATATATATATATATATATATATATATATATATATATATATATATATATATATATATATATATATATATATATATATATATATATATATATATATATATATATATATATATATATATATATATATATATATATATATATATATTATATATATATATATATATATATATATATATATATATATATATATATATATATATATATATATATATATATATATATATATATATATATATATATATATATTATATACAGTGAATAAGCCAGTATATCAAGACAATACATATCCACCCAGTGGCATATATTGTCCTATATACCTCACAGATGTGACTCCCGAGGTCACGCAACCACCAAAATACATCTAGTTTCCTCAATTTTTTTTCCATGGCAGAGTAACTAAAATTTATCCTCATTAAACATCATAGTGTTTTGTGTTGCGCACTGGAATACTAAGTTCATATCCACTCGAGGATTTAGTGTCCTCAATGGATACCATTCTCATGCAAATTTTAGTATCGTCTGCAAAGATGAAACGGTGCTGTTTCTTGTCTCTTTGTATGTAGGTTACGAGGATGAGGCGAGTACTGTGTAGGTTACGAGGATGAGGCGAGTACTGTGTAGGTTACGAGGATGAGGCGAGTACTGTGTAGGTTACGAGGATGAGGCGAGTACTGTGTAGGTTACGAGGATGAGGCGAGTACTGTGTCTCGGTGGATACACTTTTTCACTGTGGCAGCCCCTGGCTTACTTCTGTTTACTATTACTCTTTGCATTTCATTTGTTAGAAAGTTAAAAAAAATCCTCTATCCACTTTTCTAGTTATTCCCCTTGCACGCGTTTTGTGTGGTATTACAACATGATCACACTTGTCGAAGGCTTTTACAAAGTCTGTGAATACTACATCTGTATTCCGTTTGTGCATCCAAGACCATGTCATAGTGGTCCAGTAGCTGTGAGAGGCTGGAGCGACCTGCTCTAAACCCAAGTTGCCCTGGGTTGTGTAATTATTGGAAATTCAAATGTTTAGGAATCTTTGATCTTAAAACCCTGGAACGTTAGTGCTATCGTTCTATAGTTCTTCGTTAATGCTTTGATGCCATCTTTGTGGAGTTGGGTTATGTCTGTTGTTTTTAATGACTGTGGGATAATCACCTTGTCTAGGGTCTCTCTCCATAGAATATTAATAAATATGTGATGTTAGTTTCTTGCGGGTCTTGATGAACATAGAGTTCAACGAGTCTGGGTCTGAAGCAGAGTGCATGGGCATGTTGTCAATGGCTTTTACGAAGTCAAGTGTTAGGGTTATGTCAGAAATTTTGAAGAATTCGTTCAGATTGTCGACCTTGAGTCTGATTAAAAGCTCACTGAGCACAGAGTCATGTTGAGATGTTAGAATTTCATTTATTTCTTTGCTGTCATCAGTGTAAGTTCCATCTATTTTGAGCAAGGTTCCAATACTGGATGTAGATTTTGCCCTGGATTGTGTGGTGTGTGTGGTTGTGTGTGGGGTGGTGTGTGGGGTGGTGTGTGGGGTGGGGTGTGGGGTGTGTGTGGGGTGGTGTGTGGGGTGGTGTATGTGGTGGTGTGTGGGGTGTATGTGGTGGTGTGTGGGGTGGTGTGTGGGGTGGTGTGTGGGGGGGTGTGTGGGTGGTGTGTGGGGTGGTGTGTGGGGTGATGTGTGTGGTGGTGTGTGTGGTGATGTGTGGGGTGGTGTGTGTGGTGATGTGTGGGGTAGTGTGTGGGGTGGTGTGTGGGGTGGTGTGTGTGGGGTTGTATGTGGGGTGAAGCAGTGAGGCTGGAGCACAGCCCCACCTCAGGTATTTCCTGCCTTGCTTCCTTAAATGTTGTTGACATTCTGAAGTAACTTACATGACCAGCCTTCTGCCTCGCCCTCTGCCTCGCCCTCTGCCTCGCCCTCTGCCTCGCCCTCTGCTCGCCCTCTGCCTCGCCCTCTGCCTCGCCCTCTGCCTCGCCCTCTGCCTCGCCCTCTGTCACATATCGTTCGGCCCAGAGGATGGTGAGTCAGGATGTGGGGTGGAAGTGGGCGGTGATGGGGCGGGCGGCGGTGGGTGGGGCTGAGTGGGCCACACTGTGGTGGGTGTCACTAGATACAACAGGTTTACTTACAGGAGCCAAACACCCACTCTCTCACCACCCACTCTCCCACCCACTCACCACCCATTCTCCCACCACACAAACACAGGAGCTGTGGGGCCAGAGCTGTAAATCGACCCCCTGCAACCACAACTAGGTGAATACACACACTAAGGGGTGTGTCCTATGAGGGGAGAGAACTCAACTTGATGACACTAGACCGTATGTGGCCCGCGGGCCACATACGGTCCGCCACAAGATTTTATGCGGTCCACAGCAACTTGAAATATTAATAAATAGTAAAACTAATGAACCGTCATCTTCAATCACTTAAAGTTAAGGATTTTGTTGCTTTTAACAATTTATATGTCAAAATTTTGGGAATTTTAATTGTAAACTTTTCATTTTTTTATATATATATATATATATATATATACCCTTCAGTTATGGGAGGAAAATAGCAGTGCAGAGTGACGCCTCTTAATGAAGAATGAGGCGTAAAGTACTTGTGTGTACCAGGTGATAAAACCTCGCGTGTCGTATACCAGGAACCTGTTGCAGTACTGAAGGAGTACACTGTACGTAGCCACTAGGAGACACTGTACGTAGCCACTAGGAGACACTGTACGTCACCACTAGGAGACCAAACATAAACCAACTTATCTCCAGTTCACACCAACAGCGTTCGGAAAAAAAATTGAATCAATGTAAAGCTTTTTTGCAGCTCTTTTGTTTACGCAGAAGAGAGCTGAGAATGAAGCAGTGGCAGAGTTATGCCCAGAAAAAAGAAAGTCTGTTCAAAATCCTCAGTCTTGTGCCAAATACTGTTGATGGTTGAATTGAGGATCTAGGAAGCAATATATTTCATCAAACTGCAGACACATCACGAGATTTTCGTTTTATTATCTCGCACTTAATGAAGTCAATGGTGTGAGAGACACATCACAACTCATAATATTTATCCGTGGCGTCGACAATGAATTTAATGTCACACAAGAATTAGCATCAATGCAAAACATTCACAGCACAGGAACCGGAGAAGACGTCTTCAAGGAATTGCAAAAAAAAAAAAAAAACTGTATTAGAATATAACCTGGAGTGGAATAAACTGCGATGCGTGAGAATTGATGGAGGAAAGAGCATGTCTGGGCTGAAGAAAGGTTTACCTGGAGTCTACCTGGAGAGAATTCCAGGGGTCAACGCCCCCGCGGCCCGGTCTGTGACCAGGCCTTGGTTGGACAAATCACAAAATCTTGTGAGGATGGTGGATTCTCAAAGCCCAGGTTTCTGCACTGCGTTATCCATCAGGAAACATTGTGCGGGAAATATGTGGATATGTCTTGCGTTCTGAAACCTGTTGTTTCAGCAGTGAATTTCATTCGATCTCAGGGGCTTAATCATCGCCAGTTTCGTGATTTTCTGAAAGAAACTGATTCTGAGTTCGTTGACTTGCCTTATTATACAGCAGTTCAATGGCTTAGTTGTGGAAAGGTTCCATCACGGTTTTTTCAGCTCAGGAAGGAAATTTATTAATTTCTCACAGAGAATTTAATCAATTTCGACCCGAACCACTGTCATCAAACGCTGACTGGCTTTGGAAATTGGCATTTTTTGCAGACATGACAAGCCTTATGAATTAATTAAATCTGAAGTTGCGAGGTGAAAAAAAATTTGATTTGTGATTTATTGACGCATGTCAAGGCAATCAGGGCAAAATTGATGCTATTTAAAGGACAGTTGAAAGTTTCTAACTTGGGTCATTTCCCAGGTTGTGAAAAAATTATGAAGAAAGTGAAGCAGAATTTCCTTCTTCATTTGCAACAGCAATCATTAACGACTTGCAACAACAATCATTAACGACTTGCAACAGCAATCATTAACGACTTGCAACAACAATCATTAACGACTTGCAACAACAATCATTAACGACTTGCAAAAATAATTTCAGAAACGATTTTCTGATCGTGATGGAAAAACAGAAAAAATAAAGCTGTTTCAAGATCCATTTGAGTGGAGTGTTGAAAGACTGCCAAGTCAGTTTCAAATGGAACTTATTGATCTGCAGTCAGATGACATGATGAAAGAAAAGTATAAAGAACAAAATCTGATCCAATTTTATAAATCTTTACAACCTGAACATTTTCCAAATTAAAAGCGATTTGCTTGTGGATTTGTATTAGTTTTTGGTACAACGTGCCTTTGTGAATAGAGATTTTCAAAAATGAACTATGTCAAGTCCAAATGTCGCACAAATTTATCTGGTGAGCATTTAAAGTCCATTCTAATAATTGGCTCATCAAGTTTGACACTTCAGTTCAGCAATATTTTTAAATTAAAAAACCAGTTCCATCATTCCCATTAATTTTGTGCAAATTAATCCTGTCAGCTTTTCTCCTTTAGTTCAGTAACTGACTAGACTGTCAGAACATTGTCTTATGTTAGACATTTGTATTCATTATATATCATTTCTCAGTGTAAATAAGGTATTGTGTCTTTGTAATTGTTACATTTCACTTTTGTTATGAATAATATCATAATGATTTTAAAAATTATTCAAATAAAACTTATTCATTCAATTAAATTTTATCCATTCGTTTATAAGATGGAATTTTTTTCTTTGGCTCGTGAAAATGTGTAAAATATACGATGTGGCCCTAGTAGTGAGAAGTTTGGAGTCCTGTGCACTAGAGGATGAGGGGGGACATGATAACAACGTATAAAATACTGAGAAGAATTGACAAGGTAGACAGGGTTAGAATGTTTCAGAGATGGGACACAGGAACAAGGAGACACACACAACTCAGATGATTCATGGGATGTTAGGAAGTATTTCTTCAGCCTTAGAGTTGTCAGGAAGAGGAACAATCTAGAGAGTGAAGTAGTGGAGGCAGGATCCATACACAGCTTTAAGAAGAGATATAATAAGGCTCCTGGAGCGGGGGGAGAGTTGACTTAGTAGCTACTAGCGAAGAGGCGGGGGCCAGGAGCTGTGACTCAACCCCTGCAACCACATATAGGTAAGTACACACACACACACTGTTCTTCCTAGAGAGAGAATCTTCGTCTTAGTCTCGTGTTGAGTGATTTCAAAATATTCCCACAGGTTAATATAGTTAAGTGAGGTGGTAGCTGTAAGTATTACCATGGGAAAGTTCCTCTCTACTTCCGTATTACACTACCACTACCTCTACACCATAACGATTATTATTATTATTATTATTATTATACATGGAGGGTGTTCCGAGGGTCAACGCCCCCTCGGCCCGGTGCATGACCAGGCTTCGTGGTGGATCAGAGCCTGATCAACCAGGCTGTTACTGCTGGCCTCACGCAAACCGACGTACGAACCACAGCCCGGCTGGTCAGGTACTGACTTTAGGTGCCTGTCCAGCTTCCTCTTGAAGACAGCCAGGGGTTTATTGGTAATCTCCCTTATGTCTGTTGGGAGGCAGATGAACAGTCTTGGGCCCCTGACACTTATTCCCCAGCTTTTCTGAAGGTCTGCAATTTTGCCTGCCTTGAAAGGGGCCGTTAGTGTACAGCAATATTGCAGCCTAGAGAAACAAGCGTTTTGAAGATAATCATGATGGTCAGGTACTGACTTTAGGTGCCTGTCCAGCTTCCTCTTGAAGACAGCCAGGGGTTTATTGGTAATCTCCCTTATGTCTGTTGGGAGGCAGATGAACAGTCTTGGGCCCCTGACACTTATTCCCCAGCTTTTTCTGAAGGTCTGCAATTTTGCCTGCTTTGAAAGGGGCCGTTAGTGTACAGCAATATTGCAGCCTAGAGAGAACAAGCGTTTTGAAGATAATCATGATGGGCTTGGCATCAATACTTCTGAAGGTTCTCATTATCCATCCTATCATTTTCCTAGCAGCTGTGGTAGATACATTGTTGTGATCTTTGAAAGCGAGATCCTCTGACATTATCACTCCCAGGTTTTTCACATTAGTTTTTCGCTCTATTGTGTTGTTGGAATTTGTTTTTATACCAGTGGAAATAAATTTTTCGAATTTTCTATAGTGGAATAATTTAAATTGTCTCTCCGCTTGGAGATCTGCAGCAGCTGTTGACACTAGCTGCTGACACAGTTGCTGACACCAGCTGCTGACACAGCTGCTGACACCAGCTGCTGACACCAGCTCCTGACACACCATAGGCTATGCCTTCGATTTCTGTTTCCTTCACTTCGTTCATTTCTACTCGACCAGTGAAGAGCAAGAGTGAGTGAGTGAGTGAGTGAGTGAATCCTGGACACACGAACCTCATAATAATAATATAAACTTTGTTATCACGTATTAACTACCAATTAATAACATTACTGTTACGTGTTAACAACCAGTTACATACTCTAGAAATTACATCTTCACGAGAAGTCTTTTAGTCTAAATAATACGTAAGAGTATATATATATATATATATATATATATATATATATATATATATATATATATTAAAAAAAAGATCAAATTTCCCTATCGTTGTGGGCTTAGCGCTTCATACTATAGCGCTGATTTAGGGTAATTAAGTCTTATGATCAGCTTCCTCTGAGTTGTGTCATTACCTGACGTCTTCCAGATCTTAACTTGCACTAAATACATTATTTGTTACTGGAAGCTAAATTATAATTATTTATAAAAACCAATGATTCGTTAAAGGTTGATTTGTAGTCAAGTGATTGGCCAGATTCGTCAATCCATCAATGATGTAGAGAGACTGTGTTTAGAGCCTGACATGTTTATGCCGGAAGCGATTACAACCTCAATGAACATAAGCCGGAACAAGAGCTAGCTACGTTTCGCTGTCACAGTCCAGCACACAGCAAGTGTTTCGCACAAGAGGTGATGAAATGTGTCGGCCTGAGCTGGGAGACTTTAGCAGGAGGTGAAGATGTCGAGAAACATCGTGGTGGAGGAGATGGTAGTGAAGAGGGAGGGTGATGGTGCAGCAGCAGCACCAGCACCACCAGCACCACCAGCACCAGCACCAGCACCAGCACCAGCAGTAGCACCAGCACCAGCACAGCAGCAGCAGCAGCACCAGCACCAGCAGCAGCACCAGCACCAGCACCAGCAGCAGCACCAGCAGGCACCAGCACCAGCACCAGCACAGCACCAGCAGCACCAGCAGTAGCACCAGCACCAGCACCAGCAGCAGCACCAGCAGCAGCACCAGCACCAGCAGCACCACCAGCAGTAGCACCAGCACCAGCACCAGCAGCAGCACCAGCACCAGCAGCACCACCAGCAGTAGCACCAGCACCAGCACCAGCAGCAGCACCAGCAGCAGCACCAGCACCAGCAGTAGCACCAGCACCAGCACCAGCAGCAGCACCAGCAGCAGCACCAGCACCAGCAGCACCACCAGCAGTAGCACCAGCACCAGCACCAGCACCAGCACCAGCAGCAGCACCAGCACCAGCAGCAGCACCAGCAGTAGCACCAGCACCAGCACCAGCAGCAGCACCAGCACCAGCACCAGCACCAGCACCAGCAGCAGCACCAGCAGCAGCACCAGCAGCAGCACCAGCAGTAGCACCAGCACCAGCACCAGCACCAGCAGCACCAGCAGCACCAGCACCAGCAGCACCAGCACCAGCAGCAGCTGTCAGGATAAGGAGCTGAGAGGTTCTTTACCGTGGCAGAGGCAGTCAGCCAGACAGCTGCTTCAGAACTTCCGCATTACCACTTCTTCTGCCCGCATGTTATGCAAATTACTGCAACACACACACACACACACACACACACACACACACACACACACACACACACACACACACACACACACACACACACACATACACACACACACACAGACAGAATGTTCCAGAGATGGGACACAACAACAAGGGGACACAGATGGAAGTTGAAGACTCAGATGAATCACAGAGATGTTAGGAAGTATTTCTTCAGTCACAGAGTTGTCGGGAAGTGGAATAGTTTAGGAAGCGATGTAGTGGATGCAGGCTCTATACATAGCTTTAAGCAGAGGTATGATAAAGCTTATGGCGCAGGGAGAGTGACCCAGTAGCGGCCAGTGAAGAGGCGGGGCCAGGAGCTTTGACTCGACCCCTGCAACCACAACTAGGTGAGTACAACTAGGTGAGTACACACACACACACACACAGGGAGAGAGTGGACCTAACAGCGACCAGTGAAGAGGCGGGACCAGGAGCTGTGAATCGACCCCTTCAACCACAATTAGGTGAGTACACACATACACACACAGGGACAGAATGTTTCAGAGATGGAACACAGTAACAAGGGGTCACAACTGGAAGCTGAAAACTCAGATGAGTCATATAGGGATGTTAGGAAGTACTTCTTCAGACACAGAGTTGTCAGGAAGTGGAACAATCTTGAGAATTACGTAGTGGAGGCAGGATCCATACATAGCTTGAAGAAGTGGTTCGGTAAAGCTCCTAGAGCAGGGAGAGAGTGGACCTAGTAGCGACCAGTGAAGAGGAGCTGTGAATCGACCCCTGCAAACACAAATAGGTGAGCACAGACACACATGGTATGAGGTGCGTCAGGAAAAAAATGTCTCCTGACGCGGGTGTCATTCATGTCATGATCAGCTGAGCATGTTGTGACGTCACAATACAGGTTTATACTTCACTCTTGTGACGTCACAATACAGGTTTATACTTCACTGTTGTGACGTCACAATACAGGTTTATACTTCACTGTTGTGACGTCACAATACAGGTTTATACTTCACTGTTGTGACGTCACAATACAGGTTTATACTTCACTCTTGTGACGTCACAATACAGGTTTATACTTCACTGTTGTGACGTCACAATACAGGTTTATACTTCACTGTTGTGACGTCACAATACAGGTTTATACTTCACTGTTGTGACGTCACAATACAGGTTTATACTTCACTCTTGTGACGTCACAATACAGGTTTATACTTCACTCTTGTGACGTCACAATACAGGTTTATACTTCACTCTTGTGACGTCACAATACAGGTTTATACTTCACTCTTGTGACGTCACAATACAGGTTTATACTTCACTCTTGTGACGTCAAAATACAGGTTTATACTTCACTGTTGTGACGTCACAGTTTATATACCTGCAGAAGTGATGTTCCGCTGAGGAATGTGAGGTGGTCAGGTGTGCTGCAAGGTGAGTGTATCTGTAATTCCTTGGATGTCTGATCTCTTCACTGGTATGAAGTTATACACTTCAAGGACCAAGAGCTATTATCTTACCTCAGTTCATCTCACAGACAGGCATCCTTCCACTCCCCCAGGATGCCAGATACAACAGTTGACTAACATCCAGGTACCTATTTACTACTAGGTCAGTAGGAACAACAAGTGTAAGGAAATATGCCTGAACCGCCCCCCTCCCCCCATCCACCCCTTAAATGACCCCGGGACCTTCGGGTGGGAGTTGAAGGCATTACCATTTTCTCGAGAAAGTAACAGTTCGTAAAAGTAAAACTTGTGTAAGGAGTACCTGGTGCCGAACCGGCGTCCTTCCAATTGCCAGAGCACAACAATACGGACTGAGCCATTGACAACACAAGCCTTGGCAGCCGGTGTAAGATACCTGTGAAAAGCAACGTAGTAATGAGTACACGGAAAGAATTCAATAAGTGTACAGGGACCACAACTTTTTAACACCCTCCCTCCAGGCATAAAGGGGATTACCAACAAACTCCTATCTATCTTCAAGTGGGAACTTGACAGATTCCTCAGATCAGTTCTTAGTTAGCCAGGATGTGGTGCATACGTTGGACTGCGTACAACGGGTACCAACAGCCTGATCGATCAGGCCAGCAACCAGGAGGCCTGTACTGGTACGGGGACGCCAGGGCGATGACCTCCGGAAGCGACTTCAGGCAACCCAAAGGAGCACCATCATCAGTATGTTACAACGCAGACTATACTCTGCGTCAGGAGACGCGAGAGTGATACTAGAAAGTGAAGTGTGTCTGTCACGGCCTCACGTCTCCTGTCAGGATTGTTGTGCTTCCTGATTGGCCATTGACGTGCTTCTTCAACGCTCGTCTGAGTGTACTGATGACGATGATAATGATCGCTGTTCCACGTTCTCCGTGGCCAGGAAGGTTGGCCATAGGAACGTAGGGTTTCTAGTGAATTAAATAAGGCTTGTCCACTGTCAGAACTTACCCTCACGTCTGAACAATTTTGTCTTTGACTGCTAGCTTACCCAAGTTTAGGATAATTAAGGTAATCTAACCTAAAATACCTAGTATATAATTTTGTTTATTGCGTATATCATATAGAATTGACTAAGATAAACTAGTTAGCAAACAAACGTTGTATTTTAAGAATAAACTGTACCTCTTGATAAGAGCAGTGAAGATATACTCTTGATGAGAGCGGTGAAGATATACTCTTGATAAGAGCAGTGAAGATATACTCTTGATGAGAGCGGTGGAGATGTACTCTTGATGAGAGCGGTGGAGATGTACTCTTGATGAGAGCGGTGGAGATGTACTCTTGATGAGAGCGGTGGAGATGTACTCTTGATGAGAGCAGTGGAGATGTACTCTTGATGAGAGCAGTGAAGATGTACTCTTGATGAGAGCAGTGGAGATGTACTCTCAGTGGTGGAACACAACAAGTACTCTCATGTATCCACTTTAAGTGTAAGAAGCAAATATAAGACTTACGCAGCGTACTGAACCCCGCCTATCATTATACACCTTCCTCCAGCCTCCGCCTATCATTATACACCTTCCTCCAGCCTCCGCCTATCATTATACACCTTCCTCCAGCCTCCGCCTATCATCATAGACCTCCCTCCAGCCTCCGCCTATCATTATACACCTTACTCCAGCCTCCGCCTATCATCATACACCTCCCTCCAGCCTCCGCCTATCATCATACACCTCCCTCCAGCCTCCGCCTATCATCATACACCTCCCTCCAGCCTCCGCCTATCATCATACACCTCCCTCCAGCCTCCGCCTATCATCATACACCTCCCTCCAGCCTCCGCCTATCATCATACACCTCCTCCAGCCTCCGCCTATCATCATACACCTCCCTCCAGCCTCCGCCTGTCATCATCACCTCCCTCCAGCCTCCGCCTTATCATACACCTCCCTCCAGCCTCCGCCTATCATCATACACCTCCCTCCAGCCTCCGCCTATCATCATACACCTCCCTCCAGCCTCCGCCTATCATCATACACCTCCCTCCAGCCTCCGCCTATCATCATACACCTCCCTCCAGCCTCCGCCTATCATCATACACCTCCTCCAGCCTCCGCCTATCATCATCACCTCCCTCCAGCCTCCGCCTATCATCATACACCTCCCTCCAGCCTCCGCCTATCATCATACATTCCTCCAGCCTCCGCCTATCATCATACACCTCCTCCAGCCTCCGCCTATCATCATACACCTCCCTCCAGCCTCCGCCTATCATCATACAGTTCCTCCAGCCTCCGCCTATCATCATACATCCTCCAGCCTCCGCCTATCATCATACACCTCCCTCCAGCCTCCGCCTATCATCTACATTCCTCCAGCCTCCGCCTATCATCATACAGCTTCACTCCAGCCTCCGCCTATCATCATACAGTCCTCCAGCCTCCGCCTATCATCATACACCTCCCTCCAGCCTCCGCCTATCATCATACAGTTCACTCCAGCCTCCGCCTATCATCATACACCTCCCTCCAGCCTCCGCCTATCATCATACACCTCCCTCCAGCCTCCGCCTATCATCATACAGTTCACTCCAGCCTCCGCCTATCATCATACACCTCCCTCCAGCCTCCGCCTATCATCATACACCTCCCTCCAGCCTCCGCCTATCATCATACACCTCCCTCCAGCCTCCGCCTATCATCATACCTCCCTCAGCCTCCGCCTATCATCACACCTCCCTCCAGCCTCCGCCTATCATCATACACCTCCCTCCAGCCTCCGCCTATCATCATACACCTCCCTCCAGCCTCCGCCTATCATTACACTCTCAGCCTCCGCCTATCATCACCTCCTCAGCCTCCGCCTATCATCATACACCTCCCTCCAGCCTCCGCCTATCATCATACACCTCCCTCCAGCCTCCGCCTATCATCATACACCTCCCTCCAGCCTCCGCCTCTCTCACACACGTGTATAAATACACAAGAACCTCAGTGGTAATAAGTCACTGAGTTTTCTTGGGCCATCCTAGTAGTAATTTACACATATGTTAAACTATGTATGATAATTGTACTTATGTGTACCTGTACCTAATTAAACTTACTTAAGTGCTGAACGAGTTTTTGTTTTAGGCGATGTTTCGCTCAGGATTGAACTTAACCACGTTGTAGCTAAGCTTGGTACGATTTTTTAAGTATTCAGGGATTTCCTGTAATTAGAATGCAGTAATTAACAAGTAGCAGTAATTAACAGGTAGAGGTAATTATCAGGTAGCTGTAATTAACAGGTAGCAGTAATTAACAGATAACGGTACTGGATTCTGAGGGAGCAAAAGATGGAAATGATGTCACTAATGACGTTCCAACTATTTGGGATGAAATGTGTTGTTATTATGGCGTTATGTCCACTCGTAGGATGGTCGAGGATGACCAAAACTCGCCCCTCGGGACGACACCTCAGTCAAGAACTGAGCATAAACTGGTGTTGTAGCAGTGCTACCAACACAACCCAGTAGTCTTGTGAGTCTCATTATTCTGTTCTCAGGAGAGCGGCAAGCCCTCAAGGGTCACGCAGCTAATTGGGGAACGAGAGGTCATCATTGAGGGAAAACGAGGGGTCATCAGGCTTGATGCTAATAATCAAGAGCCCTTCACCAATCATCAAGGAACCCTCCGTGAAGGGAGCATCACTGAGGGGAAACGAGGGGTCATCAGACTTGATGCTAATAATCAAGAGCCCTTCAGTGCTCATCAAAGAACCCTCCGTGAAGGGGTCATTACTGAGGCCGGAGCCTGAGAGACTTCACTACTCATCAAGGAACCCTCCGTGAAGGGGTCATTACTGAGGCCGGAGCCTGAGAGAGAGACTTCACTACTCATCAAGGAACCCTCCGTGAAGGGGTCATTACGGAGGCCGGAGCCTGAGAGAGAGACTTCACTACTCATCAAGGAACCCTCCGTGAAGGGGTCATTACGGAGGCCGGAGCCTGAGAGAGAGAGACTTCACTACGCATCAAGGAACCCTCCGTGAAGGGGTCATTAGTGAGGCCGGAGCCTGAGAGAGAGACTTCACTACTCATCAAGGAACCCTCCGTGAAGGGGTCATTAGTGAGGCCGGATCCTGAGAGAGAGACTTCACTACTCATCAAGGAACCCTCCGTGAAGGGGTCATTACGGAGGCAGGAGCCTGAGAGAGAGACTTCACTACTCATCAAGGAACCCTCCGTGAAGGGGTCATTACGGAGGCCGGAGCCTGCTAGAGAGACTTCACTACTCATCAAGGAACCCTCCGTGAAGGGGTCATTACTGAGGTCGGAGCCTGATAGAGAGACTTCACTACTCATCAAGGAACCCTCCGTGAAGGGGTCATTACTGAGGCCGGAGCCTGATAGAGAGACTTCACTACTCATCAAGGAACCCTCCGTGAAGGGGTCATTACTGAGGCCGGAGCCTGAGAGAGAGACTTCACTACTCATCAAGGAACCCTCCGTGAAGGGGTCATTAGTGAGGCCGGAGCCTGAGAGAGAGACTTCACTACTCATCAAGGAACCCTCCGTGAAGGGGTCATTAGTGAGGCCGGAGCCTGAGAGAGAGACTTCACTACTCATCAAGGAACCCTCCGTGAAGGGGTCATTAGTGAGGCTGGAGCCTGAGAGAGAGACTTCACTACTCATCAAGGAACCCTCCGTGAAGGGGTCATTAGTGAGGCCGGAGCCTGAGAGAGAGCTTACTACTCATCAAGGAACCTCAGTGAAGGGGTCTACTGGGCGAGCCTGAGAGAGACTTCACTCTCATCAAGGACCCTCAGTGAAGGGGTCATTACTGAGGCCGGAGCCTGAGAGAGAGACTTCACTACTCATCAAGGAACCCTCAGTGAAGGGGTCATTACTGAGGCCGGAGCCTGAGAGAGAGACTTCACTACTCATCAAGGAACCCTCAGTGAAGGGGTCATTACTGAGGCCGGAGCCTGAGAGAGAGACTTCACTACTCATCAAGGAACCCTCAGTGAAGGGGTCATTACTGAGGCCGGAGCCTGAGAGAGAGACTTCAACACACTGGAGGAAGGTGAGCAGACTAAGCCAGTATCCTCTGGGGTGTGGCTGAGGGAGGGTGTTCAACACGCGCTCTCCACACACACTAGCCTTGCTTCCCTACCCTCCAGACATCTTCGTAACATCATATATATCTAAAAACGAGGCTGAAATCAGTTTTTAAACGAGTGCCTCGAGAGCGTACAATCTTCATTACTTTTGTTCGTTGTTAGTGATGCTTAGAACGAAGTGATTGTAAGGAAATCTAAGTGAAAATCGTTACTTTCTGGAGTTTAAACAAGTTCATAACTCGAACAAGACGGAAATCTGTGAATGAAGTGATTATAAGAGAAGGTAAGGGACAAGGTTCACAGTGTTAACTAGTGTAAAAAGTGTAAGCAATTCTATTATTATTTTTATTATTATTATTATTATTATTATTATTATTATTATTATTATTATTATTATTTTATTATTATTATTATTATTATTATTATTATCATTATTAATTTTATTGTTATTATTATTATTATTATTATTTTCATTATTATTATTATTATTTTATTATTATTATTTTCATTATTATTATTATTTTATTATTTTCATTATTATTATTTTCATTATTATTATTATTATTATTTTCATTATTATTATTTTTTTCATTATTATTATTATTATTTTCATTATTATTATTATTTTCATTATTATTATTATTTTCATTATTATTATTTTCATTATTATTATTATTTTCATTATTATTATTATTTTCATTATTATTATTATTTTCATTATTATTATTATTTTCATTATTATTATTTTCATTATTATTATTATTATTATTTTCATTATTATTATTATTTTCATTATTATTATTATTTTCATTATTATTATTTTTTCATTATTATTATTATTTTCATTATTATTATTATTATTATTATTATTATTATTATTTTCATTATTATTATTATTTTCATTTTTATTATTTTCATTATTATTTTCATTATTATTATTATTATTATTTTTTTCATTATTATTATTATTTTCATTTTATTATTTTATTATTATTTTCATTATTATTATTATTTTTAATTATTATTCATATTATTATTTTTCATTATTATTTTTTTTTATTAATTTTTCATTATTAATATTTTATTATTATTATTATTATTCATTATTATTATTTTCATTATTATTATTATTTTCATTATTATTATTATTTTCATTATTATTATTATTTTCATTATTATTATTATTTTCATTATTATTATTATTTTCATTATTATTATTATTTCATTATTATTATTATTTTCATTATTATTATCATTATTATTATTATTATTTTCATTATTATTATTTTCATTATTATTATTATTATTTTCATTATTATTATTATTATTATTTTCATTATTATTATTATTATTATTTTCATCATTATTATTATTTTCATTATTATTATTATTTTCATTATTATTATTATTTTCATTATTATTATTATTTTCATTATTATTATTTTTATTATTATTTTTATTATTATTATTATTATTATTATTATTATTATTTTCATTATTATTTTCATTATTATTATTATTATTATTATTTTCATTATTATTATTTTCATTATTATTATTATTTTCATTATTATTATTATTTTCATTATTATTATTATTTTCATTATTATTATTATTATTAATTTTATTATTATTAGTATTAGTATTAATTTTATTATTAGTATTAATTTTATTATTATTATTAATTTTATTATTATTAATTTTATTATTATTATTACTATTATTATTATTATTATTATTATTATTATTATTATTATTATTTTCATCATGTAGAAACACCAGTAGAATCAGGAAAGGGGATTAACCAAGTTTGATCCATGGAAGGGGAGGCTTGCTCTAGATCCTCGAATCAAGAGCTCCTTACCAGAATCAACACTTGTTAGTGGGATTGAGACTAGAGAGGTGAGACAGCCTACAATGTCTCATCCCTGATGTAGACCCTGGATACCTGCTAGTTTAATAACCAGACGAGGGATACCTGCTAGTTTATTAACGAGACGAGGGATACCTGCTAGTTTAATAACCAGACGAGGGATACCTGCTAGTTTAATAACCAGACAAGGGATACCTGCTAGTTTAATAACCAGACGAGGGATACCTGCTAGTTTAATAACTAGATGAGGGATACCTGCTAGTTTAATAACTAGATGAGGGATACCTGCTAGTTTAATAACTAGACGAGGGATACCTGCTAGTTTAATAACTAGACGAGGGATACCTGCTAGTTTAACAACTAGACGAGGGATACCTGCTAGTTTAATAACTAGACGAGGGATACCTGCTAGTTTAATAACCAGACGAAGGATACCTGCTAGTTTATTAACGAGACGAGGGATGCCTGCTAGTTTAATAACCAGACAAGGGATACCTGCTAGTTTAATAACCACACGAGGGATACCTGCTAGTTTAATAACTAGATGAGGGATACCTGCTAGTTTAATAACTAGATGAGGGATACCTGCTAGTTTAATAACTAGACGAGGGTTACCTGCTAGTTTAATAACTAGACGAGGGATACCTGCTAGTTTAATAACTAGACGAGGGATACCTGCTAGTTTAATAACTAGACGAGGGATACCTGCTAGTTTAATAACTAGACGAGGTATACCTGCTAGTTTAATAACCAGACGAGGGATACCTGCTAGTTTAATAACCAGACGAGGGATACCTGCTAGTTTAATAACCAGACGAGGGATACCTGCTAGTTTAATAACCAGACGAGGGATGCCTGCTAGTTTAATAACCAGACGAGGGATACCTGCTAGTTTAATAAATAGACCCTCGATACCTGCTAGTTTAATAACTAGACCCTCGATACCTGCTAGTTTAATAACTAGACCCTCGATACCTGCTAGTTTAATAACTAGACCCTGGATACCTGTTAGTTTAATAACTAGACCCTCGATACCTGCTAGTTTAATAACTAGACCCTGGATACCTGCTAGTTTAATAACTAAACCCTGGATACCTGCTAGTTTAATAACTAAACCCTGGATACCTGCTAGTTTAATAACTAAACGAGGGATACCTGGTATTTTAATAACCAGACGATGGATACCTGCTAGTTTAATAATTAGACGAGGGATACCTGCTAGTTTATATATATATATATATATATATATATATATATATATATATATATATATATATATATATATATATGTCGGGCCGATTAGGTAAAACTGGTCAATTAGCAAGAACTCATCTAAAATTAAGTCCTTTCTAAAATTTCCTCTTATACGTTTAGAGATATATTTTTTTCATTTATGTTAATGTAAGAATTTATAATTTTGTACCAAGAGAAACTTTGAAAACCTACCTAACCTTATTACAACAAGCGCAATTTAATTTAGCCTAACCCAACTAAATTTATTTTAGATACGTTACCATTAATTTAATAATAAACAGACACAATGAAATATTTTTTTTTCGTTATGTTCAGAATGATTTTGGTTAAATTATTGCATACACAAATTTTCACTTGTCTTAAATAGCAAGGTGAGCGTTGCTATTTAAGCCAAAATACAAGTTTTACCTAATCGGCACGACTAAAAAAATATATATATATATATATATATATATATATATATATATATATATATATATATATATATATATATATATATATAATCTGCTTTACGTGCATCACTTACCTGACGGTGGATCGAGCCTACACCTCACCTTGCACTGAATGACCCCACACGGGTTTACTGCCTTCACGACACTGCATCACGTACCATACATGTACCGAAAGCGTGCTACAGTATTTTAATTCTAAAACTGTTTAGCAAACTCATTTAATCTCAGCGTAATTGAAGTTATTATTGTTTATCATTAACGAATTAAAAAAAAAAAAAACTCCGACCAATTTTCTGAGTCATAGGACAGCATCGTACTCGTAGCTCGACTTGTCAAAACAGTCGTTGCTGAACGAATTACTTGGCCAGGCTGTGTCTGTGAGACCACAGTATTGTACATTAGTATCGATTTACCTCGCTCTCTGCTCTCTTGCTTCCCAACAATCGTTCTGGTCCACTTACTGCTTTGTTCCAGGCGTGTGGTAACTGCTTCGTTCCAGAAGTGTGCTAACTGCCTCGTTCCAGGCGTGTGATAACTGCCTCGTTCCAGGCGTGTGGTAACTGCTTCGTTCCAGAAGTGTGCTAAATGCCTCGTTCCAGGCGTGTGATAACTGCCTCGTTCCAGGCGTGTGGTAACTGCTTCGTTCCAGAAGTGTGCTAAATGCCTCGTTCCAGGCGTGTGATAACTGCCTCGTTCCAGGCGTGTGGTAACTGCTTCGTTCCAGAAGTGTGATAACTGCCTCGTTCCAGGCGTGTGGTAACTGCTTCGTTCCAGAAGTGTGCTAAATGCCTCGTTCCAGGCGTGTGATAACTGCCTCGTTCCAGGCGTGTGGTAACTGCTTCGTTCCAGAAGTGTGCTAAATGCCTCGTTCCAGGCGTGTGATAACTGCCTCTTTCCAGGCGTGTGGTAACTGCTTCGTTCCAGAAGTGTGATAACTGCCTCGTTCCAGGCGTGTGGTAACTGCTTCGTTCCAGAAGTGTGCTAACTGCCTCGTTCCAGGCGTGTGTTAACTGCCTCGTTCCAGGCGTGTGGTAACTGCTTCGTTCCAGAAGTGTACTAACTACCTCGTTCCAAGCGTGTGTTAGCTGCCTCGTTCCAGGCGTGTGGTAACTGCTTCGTTCCAGAAGTGTGCTAACTGCCTCGTTCCAGGCGTGTGATAACTGCCTCGTTCCAGGCGGGTGATAACTGCCTCTTTCCAGGCGTGTGCTCACTGCCTCGTTCCAAAAGATGTTATTTCATTGTTAAATAAGTTGTAAAGCCAATTTTGTATACATGTCTTCCTGTTAGTGAGTGTTGTGGTGAAGAAGTGACAGTCATGAGTGTTGTGGTGAAGAAGTGACAGTCATGAGTGTTGTGGTGATGAAGTGACAGTCATGAGTGTTGTGGTGATGAAGTGACAGTCATGAGTGTTGTGGTGATGAAGTGACAGTCATGAGTGTTTTCGTGGTGACTGAAGATTTCTTTTTTGATGCAACTCACTTCCAGCGGGTCCAAGATGTCCCAGTGGATCATGGTGTAGTGTTTCTGTCCCTCTCTCAGGCACACAGAGGCGGAGTTTCGGCCCACTGGAACAAAACATTGTCTAAACATTCATCTCTAATTAGTGGGTCAGTATTTTTTTAACTGGTTGAGTACATCCGCAGTGTGCGACTATCCTGTAAGATACACAGTTACTTGAAGACAGATTAGTCAATCCTCCCTGTTAACAGTCTGATCAGTCAGGCTGTTGTAATGGTGTGGTGATACCTCGTGTACGGTTCAAGACATTTATTCCTTTAATAAATGTCCTAAGCTATACACAGATGTCCTTTTGCACAGTTAGACTGTTGGTGCTTGCTACATGCAATCCGATGTCAGCACTACAACAACCTGAGTGATCAATAATTTATACAACTCCTTAATGAAGACATGAAGTGTCTTACGAAATACTCGGCAAAGCAAGTTTGTGTGTGTGTGTGTGTGTTTTCCCAGGAAGGAGCCCATACCGGTTTGGGGCGAATTCATTTATGTGTTTGGGAAGAAAGCCCGGCGAGAAAACTTCTCAAGGTCGTTGCGCAAGTAAGCTGTTAATAGAAAAAGACCCATAAGTACATTTAGAGCGACCCTGGTCTCAGTATTGGGATGTTTATAATAAATTGTCCCAGTATTTGCATTTTTGTGTATTTTTTCCAAAAGGTGTCGGTAATCACATACCATTTTAAACCAGAGTGCTACGAAGATGGTTCTTTACTGGTGATAGGACTGTCTGGTTGTGAGAGACTGGTGTCTGGTGGTTAATTCCCAGCAATTCTAGGATTGTTGACCTGCTCCCTGACGACTCTAGTGGTGTTGCAGGTTATGTTGTGTCTCTCAAGTAGCTCTGACTCTTTACATTGTATCAATCATGTAAGCTCGGCCTATCTTCTCACAGCTAACACCTAGATGTTTTAATGATTGTGAGTTTTCTGGTGGCGGTCATGTTTGGGTTGGACAGATGTTGTGTATTGTGAGGCAGATCTTGCACGCTACATACTGGTCAAGCAACATGTCAGCATAGGTCGTAGTGAGTCGTAGTGTTTCAGGCGTGTGTAAAGCGCCTCAGTATTGTCTTCACATGTCTGGTGAACTCACTACCGGCTTGGCAGACGGTGCAGGGGAGCAATGAGCACACTAAGAGAGACTCTTCCTTCATATACAAGGGGAATTACCAACAGGCACTTAGCTGTCTTCAACAAGGAACTTGATAAGTACAAGTCAGTTCCTGATCAGCCGGGCAGTAGTGCATATTTTGGTGTGCGGTCCGCTATCACCAATAGCCTGGTCAATCAGGCCGGCAACTAGGTCTCATCTGGGACCGGGCCGCGGAGTCGATGAACTTCGAAACATTACACGGGTAATCTACAGAGAGAGAGAGAGAGAGAGAGAGAGAGAGAGAGAGAGAGAGAGAGAGAGAGAGAGAGAGAGAGAGAGAGAGAGAGAAAGAGAGAGAGAGAGAGAGAGAGGTTTCTCCTGTGTAAAAGAAACCTGTGTGCAGGAGGTTACAGAGAACTTATAGGCGAGAAAGTTTTTTCAGAAAGAGTGCGGAAATACGAGTGTGTTGCTTGTCATGTAGCGGTATGAGTGATCAGTGATTGATGGCTCTGTCAGCTGATAACCACCATCTGCTGTCAACTGAGTCGTATCGCTCACTGCCTTCACTGTCTTTAGTTACAGCTGCTGCTGCTGCTGCTGCACTGTTCCATCTTCACTGTATATGCTACCTGAACTAGTGACAGTGAACACTGTATGTAGAAAAAAGTTATTTTGTACGTGAGTTACAAGGTCTGGTAGCCTGTGGTAGCCTGTATACCCTGTGGTAACTTTTGTATCCTGTGGTAACTCGTGCATTCTGTGGTACCCTGTTGTAATCTGTGTACCCTCATGGTCCACCACATCAACACACCTTTTGCAAGTCAGTACATCATCAAATTTTCAGCACATCACACGGTCATATATTAAGAATGTCTTCACTCTGGTCTGACGCAAATGTTCGGTGTAGCGGAATTGCGTACTTCTTACCAAAGTAGTTTTGGCTTCACCGGCGTCTGTGTCTGGCTTTACATGAGATGTTTTGGTTTCACTGGCTCTGCTGAGACGATGTAATACTGAGCAGAGAGTTTCTGCGCATGTCAGTTGCTCTACGAGTCTTCCACTAGTAACAGTTGATCAGTGTTTAAGATGTGAAGCAGATTGAATGAGGCGTTCTAAAGTGATAAACCAAAACAACTCACATCAATAGTGTTGTTGACGTGAGTTTCAGTGCTGAGATTCACACGTAAACAGTGTTAAGACTCATATCAACAGTGCTAAGACTCACAGCAACAATGCTAAGACTCACAGCAACAGTGCTAAGACTCACAGCAACAATGCTAAGACTCACATCAACAGTGCTAAGACTCACGTCAACAGAACTGTGATTCACATTAAGAAGTGAAACTCGCGTCAACAGAGAAGAGTCTTCCTTCAAAAAGAAACTTCAGAAGTGACCATTTGGGAAAGGAAATGAAGTTGAAATTAGAGTACCAAAAGCCATCCAAGTACTCTAGAGAGCGAAGGGGGGAAGGAAATAAGCACTCTGTGAGTAACCGTGTCGGAAGATTGTACGTTCAAGAATCACAAAATTACTGCCACAACCGCAAGAGAAATGATAGTCTGGATAACAGGAACCTTCAAAACGAGAGATGCCAAGGCAATGATGATACTCTTTAAGGCACTTGTATTCTCTCAACTGGTATATTGCTGATCGCTGATGGCTCCATTTAAAGGTGGTCCAAGTTGCGGATCTGGAGAATGCGCAGAAAACTTTCACTGCCAGTAACGATTCAGTAAAATGCCTAAATTACTGGGACCGCATAAAGTCCCAAACATTTCTCTCTGACGTGTAGGCGAGAATGATGTATCTATTTATGGCAGAAAAATACTGAATGTAATGGTTTAAAATCTTCACAGCGAAATAACGTGATTTGAGAGTGATGGTTATGGAAGGCTGCAGGATAATCTTAGTGTTATGGTAGAGTACAAGTACATTCACTGAACGATAGCTCGGAAAGCATAAAGAACTCAAGGTTTTCAAAAGCCTCCCTTTAAAAGTGACTGACTAACAGACTTGGTTGTCTGTTGACTTACGTCCCTTGATAGTTACATGGATGGTCGCACCAGTGGTCTGAGCTGAGAAACCCACACACCTCCAGGTACTCCTGACCAGCCAGTGTGTTGTGCAAACGTTACTACTGTTACAAGCACCAACAGCCAGACTGACCAGGTCATCAACAAGGAAGATAATCACCAGGTAGACACAGGAAGAATTAAATGTAGAAGCAATTCTCCCTGAACATCTTAGGGACACGATTGGAATCCATGACCAAAAGTTCGTTGATGGAGCCAGGATCTGGGATAACTAACAGGCTCTGAAACCAGGCCTGCTCCCCAACAACTACAAACAGTCGCACTGATGGCCCAATATAGAGAATATATCTCAGCAATGCTTCAGTGTGTCAGGAAGGATAGACCCGCCTACTTGCAGTGAGAGCCTCATGCAGGGGACTTTCTTTGGCTGTTCCCAACTCCAGCCTTGGCACACGCCTCGACCCACAGACCATCCGCATTGGTGTTGCCCTTCGACTTGCCGCCCCTATTCTCGCCGAACACAGGTGTATTTGTGGCAGTGAAGCAGCAGACCGATTCGGGTACCATGGTCTTGTGTGTCGTAAATCCGAGGAAAGATTGCAAGACATGAAGAGGTTAATAACATTATCAAGAGGAGCCTCACAACAGCCGGATGCCCAGCAGTAAGGGAACCACCCCAACTATGCAGATCTGATGGCAACCAAAAGCGTCCAGATGGTATCACCCTTCAAGCCTGGACAGACGGCAAGCAGGTGGTGTGGGACTACACATGTGCATCTACCTTGGCTGATACCTATCTCCAGTACACCAGGGAGGAAGGAGGGGCTGCTGCCACCTTCAGGGAGTCCCAGAAGTCTAGAAAATATGGAGAACTTGCCCATCATTATATGTTTGTTCCCATAGGCTCAGAGACCCTTGGCTCATGGGGAAAGAGTGCATCTAGGTTCCTCAAGGAGCTGGGCAAAGACTCAACAGGGTAACTAGGGATCCCAGGGCAGCTAGTTTTCTGTTCCAGCGACTCAGCGCTGCTGTTCAGAGGGTAATGCATGCTGTATTCTGGGCACGCGCACCAGCTCGGAAGAGCTGGATGAGATTTTCGCATTATAATCAGTGACAAAGATGTAACAATATGTACTAGACATGTATCTCTCACCTCGTGTACTGTATATGCCATCTTTATATATATATATATATATATATATATATATATATATATATATATATATATATATATTATGGATAGATGGAGGAAGTACAAAAAGAGAGAGAGACTGACAAATTATAAGTTACATGCTTACATGTAACGTGTGATGCTGTCATACTTGTACTCGAGGTAAGATAGCAGGAAGTACTCTTGTTACAAGTAGTTGTGACTGACGCTTATTTCTCTCTTGAAGTATTACTTCTCAGTGAGTGATGACGTCTGTCAATATTAGTGAAAGTGGTGTGATATTTTCCCAGAGTATAATGACCTCTTATGCGTGTGTCAGAGCAAGAGTTTGTGAAGTGTAAGATAATGTTGGTTATTTCAGCGTAGAGAAGAATCTGAGGCAGTGACTGTATTCCCATGAATAATGTCACCACTCTACTGGTGGTGACACTACACACTTCACGTTCCATTCACTGCACACCCTTTCTTCCTCCTCCTCCTCCTCCACTTCCACCATTCACTCAACATCTTCCAGTTAATCCTTTTCCAGTTTTTACCTCCATTTCTTGAGCTCTGCCTGGAAGCAGGTCCGGATTAAGGCATGGCTTTAGGAGCTGCAGCCCAGGGCCCTCCGCCAGCTGGAGGACCTCCAGAGATAAAGTGAAAAAGTGTTCACAGTTACTACTGTAAGTTTGTAATTATGGTACGTTATTATATCACGTATATGATGAACTGTTGACTGTTGTGATTATTTGTTTACCTTTTGAAAATATCACTGGGGGCCTCACAGTACCTGTAGCCCAGGGGCCACACAGTACATGTAGCCCAGGGGCCTCACAGTACCTGTAGCCCAGGGGCCACACAGTACCTGTAGCCCAGGGGCCACACAGTACCTGTAGCCCAGGGGCCACACATTACCTGTAGCCCAGGGGCCTCACAGTACTTGTAGCCCAGGGGCCTCAGTACCTGTAGCCCAGGGGCCTCACAGTACCTGTAGCCCAGGGGCCTACAAGATCTTAATCCAACTCTGGCTGGAAGCAGTCTGGGCTGTTATGAAACCTCTCATATTTTTTTGTGGGAAAATATATAAAAATGTTGACTTGATGTATATAGTCAGGTCTTGCAACACTTGTGATAGCAACACTTGTGATAACAACACTTAAAAGTTCTCACAACGCTTCCTTTTCGTAAGAAATTACTTCCAGTAAAACAAATATCCATTCAGTATTTTTCATTGTTTTATCAGATACTTGTTAATACATACACGTCTTGGGTTTATGTTGTTGCAAAATACAGCTGAAGAGATTGATGTAGCTCATGTTAATGTTTAAGAAAATGTAATAATGTTGGTAGAATTACCCACAATATGTTAGGTAAAAGGACGCAAGTGCAACTAATATGACATTTTTATTGTGGCAACGTTTCGCTCTCCAGGAGCTTTATCAAGCCGTTACGGCTTCACAAACATTTTCTGACGTTTTAGAAAATGTTTAGACATTTTCACGCCTTGAGAGCACAAAAGTGCTTTAAAGAATACCTTCCCTGGCTATGAGTATCTCCAGAAGCCTTGATTACAGTATATGTTCTATCTTGAAAACTTCTAATTATCCAGCCTGCCCACTTGAAAAGACCTCCCTATATATATCCTCTAGTCAAAATACACTCTTATGTTCCGTCTGGATTTATTTTCCAGTATTCTCCTTGATTTTTATACCAATATTTCCCCCAACATGGTCCTTTTACTAATATTCCTCGCCTGTTATTGTTCAAACAACATTCCTCTCCTCCGGTTACTTTAGCAATGTTGCTCTACCCATAATATTCCTTCGTCATGATAATTTTAGCGCTACGCTGCAGACACAGTCGTAGTGGCTGGTAAGGTAGTGGTTGTAGTAAATATCAGTGAGGGATGTTATCAAGTCGTGGTGGAGCTGCAGAAGTGTGTTGGAGTAGAATTTTAGGAATGACATTCTTTGCTAGTCATTCTGTGCAGCTGGAAGTTGTGTTCTATTGCCTGCAAGAAGAGTGACCCAGTAACGTGCTCGTTTGTCTTCGGGTGGTATTTGATCCTGTCTCCTGTCGCCGCCGTGACCCACGCCTCATTCTCGGCACCGGCATCCGTGTCGTGGTGATCTCTCGGTGTCCGGTGGGTGATCTCCGTGTCGTGGTGATCTCCGTGTCGTGGTGATCTCTCGGTGTCCGTCGTGGTGATCTCCGTGTCGTGGTGATCTCCGTGTCGTGGTGATCTCCGTGTCGTGGTGATCTCCGTGTCGTGGTGATCTCCGTGTCGTGGTGATCTCCGTGTCGTGGTGATCTCCGTGTCGTGGTGATCTCCGTGTCGTGGTGATCTTAGTGTCATGCAAATCATTGTGTGGCGCAATTCCCTATGTCAGCTCCTTTCTCATAAAGATTCATTGGTCAGACTCACACAGCAACGTCACACTTCCCAGCGTAACACAACCCTACAGAGCGAAGCCACGTTATATATATATATATATCACCACCAGTTTCGAATCTGACTCAGTCCATCATCAGGCACTGTATAAAGTCAAAGAAAATCAACTAGAATCAGATCTTAAAATATGCTCAACATCAAATAAACATAAGTAAAATAAAATATAATAAAATAATAAAGAATAAATAAAAACCTAGAAACAAAGTAACTCTACTGATTGTTATTCATTATTACAGAGGGAAGACTTGTCTCCAGTGGTGTAGAGTAACTCTGCTGCTGTCAGTTCAATGGTATTTGGTAGACTAGACAACACAGTGAACAGTGTCATGTCTATAGTGTGGTCTGTGGCTTCACGATGTTGGTGTATGGCACTAAATGATGAACAAAGAGGCACAATACCGTGACTGGAACAACA
Organism: Cherax destructor; assembly: GCA_009830355.1. NCBI lineage: Eukaryota > Metazoa > Arthropoda > Malacostraca > Decapoda > Parastacidae > Cherax > Cherax destructor. Next base: position 64,120 of record WNWK01000495.1, read on the forward strand.
CACAAATAACCCGGACATAGGAGAGAGAAAATCTTACCTACCTACCTGGAGTCTACCTGGAGTCTACCTGGAAGGTATTCCGGGGATCAACGCCCCCGCGGCCCGGTCCACCACCAGACCTCCCGGTGGATCAAGGACTGATCAACCAGGCTGTTACTGCTGACCGCACTTAGTCCAAAGTACGAACCACAGCCTGGCTGATCCGGCACCGACGTTTCGGTCCGTCTTGAACCATTTACAGTCACACTAAATGGTGGTTCACTTAACTGCTTGTTTGTTATATTATTAAGATGTGTCCAAGTGTTCAAAGATGCGGAACTTCAATTGACGCTCAGTTTTACCAATAGACACAACATTACAGATATGACATTTATATTTATAGACTACAGAGGACTGTAATCCAATAGGTATAACATTTTTGAACTTAAAGAGACGTTGTGTAGTGCATTTAAGCTTAAATATAAGTCTTACTCTATGTGTGTGTGTGTAACTGGATACTTAGAGTTTATTTTTATCCAAATTCCAGGGATTGAAAAAATCCTGCATCAAATGTTATCCTTGAGGATTGCAACCATCAAGATGTTGACTGGAAGACAGTAGACAACAGCAGTGTACCAGAGGTAATATGTTGACTGGAAGACAGTAGACAACAGCAGTGTACCAGAGGTAATATGTATGACTAAGACATAGTACATACAGCAAGTGTACCAGAGCTGAATATGTTGACTGTAAGACAGTAGAAATCAGGGGTGTACAAGGTAATTTTGACTAAGACAGTAAAGCTTTAAACTATGGACAGAGGTAATATGTTGACTGGAAGACAGTAGACAACAGCAGTGTACCAGAGGTAAAATGTTGACTGGAAGACAGTAGACAACAGCAGTGTACCAGAGGTAAAATGTTGACTGGAAGACAGTAGACAACAGCAGTGTACCAGAGGTAATATGGGAAATGTATTATTCAAAGAAACATTCATCACATTGGTGGCACTCATCAAACCAAGTGTGCTTTCAAGTCTTGAATATTATTCAGTGTTTATGAGTGTTAAAGCAGGAGAGATATCAGAGGTGGAAAGTGCTGAGATCTTTTATATAGAGACAGTAAAGCATTTAAACTACTGGGAATGACTCAGAGTAATTGAATGTAATCACTGGAACTAAGAAGAAAATATATTCCTGATAATATACTCATGGAAGATACTTGAGGGACTGGTCCCAAACCCACACATTGTCATAGCAAGGTACTGGAGTGAGAAATCTGAAAGGAAGTATAAAACAGACCCAGTGAAAAGCAGGGCCACCGCTGACACAAAGAACACTGTATCAACATCCCGGAGCTGAGACTATCCAGCCTGCTACCAGCAGATTTCAGAAATACTGTCGGAACAGCTGTAGAAATTTTCAAGGTTACTGCCTCCGGCAAGTTCCAAATCAACGATTCAGTGATAGATATGAGGGCCAGCGGGCCGTTAACAGCAACAGCCTGCTTGAACAAGCAGGGAATAATTTAACCACCTTTCTTCTCCTCATTTTCCCTATTCTTTTACCCCCCAGACCTGGCTGCCAGAGTAAAAAAATCGAAACATCACATTTATATCACAGGTAACTGATTGTGTACAGGTGACATGCAGCGTTAATGATCACTGTGTAGTAGATAGGTTTTAAACTAAATAAAAAACAAGTTGAGCTTCACAAACTTTGAAGCTACAGACTTACATATGAGAGCACTTGTTAGTTGCTTACAGTGTGTGCCTCATTGTCTTCAACCTGTTTCCGGATCTGCTGTTACCTAACATAATGGACTTGTGTCTATCTTATTGACTGAACTCCGCCTCAGCAGCCAAGCGCAACACACCAGTAGCCTCTCAAGTTGTTTTCACTACCTCAACTACTTCTCAGAAATGCTCTGAATGACCCACACGTTTTAAATACTTTCCTTGAATAATAATAATGATGATGATAATAATAATAATAATAATAATAATAATAATAATAATAATAATAATAATAATAATAATAATAAAAATAATAATAATAATAATAATAATAATAATAATTATTATTATTATTATTATTATTATTATTATAACTAGATGTATTTCGGCTGCTGCATGATCCGAGGAAGGTGTTCCTGCATAACATAACTGCAGTCCCCTGCACCACAGTGGAGGTGATAGCAACATTGCAGAGTGATCCATAAATTACTAATGCAGTAGAAATATTAGCTTTATATATTTAAAGAGAATTAGAAGATACACTCACAAGTTATCACATGGGAAACAATCTCCCATTTTTTCAATAAAAAATGGCAAATTAGGACAAACACAGCCCAAAACTATTTCAGACATAGACTTATCTCAGAGAGATCAGTATCCTAAAACACTCAAGCACATTAAGTTTAGAGTTTCTTACATGTCGCATCATCAAGTTATCATCGCTGAAGAGTTAAACCAAGGGCTTGATACAGGGTGTGGTTTTTGTCCTGTCAGTGTGTGTGTTCACCTATATGTGGTTGCAGGAGTCGAGTCATAGCTCGTGGCCTCGAGTCACTGCTCCTGGCTTCGAGTCACAGCTGTGTACTCACCTATATGTATTCACCTATATGTGGTTGCAGGGGTCGATTCATAGCTCCTGGTCCCGCCTCTTCGCTGGTCGATACTAGGTCACTCTCCCCGCTCTTAGAGTCTTATCATACCTCTTCTTAAAGCTATGCATAGATCCTGCCTCCATTTCTTCACTCTCCATATTATTGGACTTCCTGACAACTCTAAGACTAAAGAAATACTTCCTAACATCCCTATGACTCACTTGGGTTTTCAACTTCCAGTTGTGGCCCCTTGTTCCTGTGTCCCATCTCTGAAACATTCGATCCATGTCCACCTCATCAATTCCTCTCAGTATTTTATACGTCGTTATCATGTCCCACCTATCCCTCATATCCTCTAGTGTCATCAGCTTGGGTTCCCTTAACCTGTCCTCGTAAGACATACCCCTCATTTCCGGGACTAGTTGCAAACTTTTGCACTTTCTCCAGTTTCTTGACGAGTTTGACTAGTTGTGGGTTCCATACTGGTGCTGCTTACTCCAGTATGGGCTTGACGTATACAGTGTACAGTGTAGTGAATGACTTCTTAATTAGATGTCGAAATGCTATTTTCAGGTTTGCCAAGCACCCTTATGCTGCATCAGTTATTTAATTGATGTGTGCCTCAGGGGACATGCTCATTATAATGCTTATCCCGAGATCCTTTTCTTTAAGTGAAGTTTGCAGCTTTTGGTCCCCTAACCTGTACTCCGTCTACGGTCTTCTTTGACCTCCAATCTTCATGACTTTGCACTTGGTGGGGTTAAACTTCAGGAGCCAGTTGTTGAACCAGGCTTGCAGCCTGTCCAGATCCCTTTGTAGTTCTACCTGATCCTGTTCCACTAGAATTCTCCGTATTAGCTTCGCGTCGTCTGCAAACGGACAGCTCTTAATCTATTCCTTCCGTCATGTCATTCACATATACCAGAAACAGCACTCGCCCTAGGACTGACCCTTGTGGAACCCCGCTCGTCACAGTCGCCCACTCTGACACTTCATCACGTACCATCACTCGTTGTTTCCTTCCTGTCAGGCATTCTCTGCTCCATTGCAGTGCCTTTGTTGTTATTCATGCCTGCTCCTCTAGCTTTTGCGTTAATCTCTTGTGTGGAACTGTGTCGAAAAACCTTCTTACAATCCAAGAAAATGCAGTCCACCCATCCCTCTCTCTCCTGCCTTACTTCTGTCACCTTGTAGGAAAACTCCAGTAGGTTTGTGACACAGGATTTCCCCTCCCTGAAACCGTGCTGGTTATCGTGTATAAGTTCATTCCTTCCTTGACGCTCCACCAGCACCTAGAGAGGAATGTGTGTGTGTCTGGGTGCTGCTCTGCGTCCTGCCGACCTATTATTTTTGAAACCAGATACCCACCTCGACCTGCGTGACCCCTGGGTCGTGAAGGAGGTCAAGGTGAATAGACCACTTGTTGGGACACCCACCACCACCACCAGCTGCAGGTGGTGGTGGTGGTGGTGGTGGTGGCACACTACCTAGTAGTAGTAAGTGGAGTGTCGTGGTGTTGTAAGAGGGTTGAAGGAGGTTATGAGCACTTGTTGATGGTTGTGGTTTTTAATGTTACTCTATTGTCTTATGTAACTGTGTGTGTGTGTGTGTGTGTGTGTGTGTGTGTGTGTGTGTGTGTGTGTGTGTGTGTGTGTGTGTGTGTGGTGTATACTCACCTAGTTGTACTCACCTAGTTGTGGTTGCTCCTGGCCCAGACTCTTCACTGGTCGCTACTGGGTCACTCTTTCTGCTCCATGAGCTTTATCATACCTCTTCTTAAAGCTATGCATGAATCCTGCCTCCACCACATCACTTCCCAGACTATTCCACTTCCTGACAACTCTGTGACTGAAGAAATACTTCCTAATATCCCTGTGATTCATCTGAGTCTTCAACTTCCAACTGTGACCCCTTGTTGTTGTGTTCCATCTCTGGAACATCCTGTCTCTGTCCACCTTGTCAATTCCTCTCAGTATTTTATATGTCGTTATCATATCTTCCCTATCTCTCCTGTCCTCCAGTGTCGTCAGGCCGATTTCCCTTAACCTCTCCTCGTAGGACATGCCCCTTAGCTCCGGGACTAGTCTTGTTGCAAACCTTTGCACTTTTTCTAATTTCCTTACATGCTTGGCTAGGTGTGGGTTCCAAACTGGTGCTGCATACTCCAATATAGGACTGACATACACAGTGTACAGGGTCCTGAACGATTCCTTATTGAGATGTTGGAATGCTATTCTTAGGTTTGCTAAGCGCCCATGTGTTGCAGCAGTTATTTGGTTGATGTGCGCCTCAGATGTGCCCGGTGTTATACTCACCACAAGATCCTTTTCCTTGAGTGAGGTTTGGAGTCTCTGGCCCCTAAGATTGTACTTCGTCTGCGGTCTTCTTTGCCCTTCCCCAATCTTCATGACTTTGCACTTGGTGGGGTTGAACTCCAGGAGCCAGTTTCCGGACCAGGCTTGCAGCTTGTCCAGATCCCTTTGTAGTTCAGCCTGGTCCTCGTCCGATTGAATTCTTCTCATCAACTTCACATTATCTGCAAACAGGGACACTTCTGAGTCTATTCCTTCCATCATGTCGTTCACATACACCAGAAACAGCACCGGTCCTAGGACTGACCCCTGTGGAACCCCGCTCGTCACAGGCGCCCACTCTGACACCTCGTCACGTACCATGACTCACTGATGTCTTCCCGACAGGTATTCCCTGATCCATTGCAGTGCCTTCCCTGTTATACCTGCCTTGTCTTCCAGCTTATGCACTAATCTCTTGTGTGGAACTGTGCCAAAAGCCTTCTTACAGTCCAAGAAAACGCAATCTATCCACCTCTTTCTCTCTTGTCTTACTGCTGTCACCCTGTCATAGAACTTCAATAGGCCTGTGACACAGGATTTCCCGTCCCTGAAATCGTGCTGGTTGTCGTTGATAAGCTCATTCCTTTCTAGGTGTTCCACCACTCTTCTCCTGATAATCTTCTCCATGACTTTGCATACTATACATGTCAGTGACACTGGTCTGTAGTTTAATGCTTCATGTCTGTTTCCTTTTTTAAAAATTGGGTCTACATTTGCTGTCTTCCATACCTCAGGTAGTCGCACTCTTTCGATAGATGTGTTGAAGATTGTTGTTAGTGCCACACATAGTGCCTCTGCTCCCTCTCTCAGGACCCATGGAGAGATGTTATCCGGCCCCATCGCTTTTGAGGCATCTAGCTCGCTTAGTAGCCTCTTCACTTCTTCCTCGGTTGTATGTATTGATGGTGTACCCCACCTCTCCGTCTTTCCGGAGTTCCTTCTGTCTCCTCTGTGAACACTTCTTTGAATCTCATGTTGAGCTCCTCACATATATGTGTGTGTGTGTGTGTATTCACAGCAGAGCGAATACTAATGTGAGGGGTAATGATGTCAAAGGATCTCAGCTTCAAGGATCACAACAGTGCCATTATCACAACTGCGAGGAAAAATGATAGGCTGGATAATGAGAACTTTCAAAACAAGTGATAATACCATGACAATGATAATCTTCTTTAAGTCCCTTGTTCTGTCTAGGGAGGTGAAACTGCAGATCTGGACAATGTACAAAGAACCTTCACTACATGTATAAGTTCAGCTAAGCAACTAAATTACTGGGAACGTTTGAAGTCCCTTATTTTGTACTCCTTAGACCCGCAGACGAGAAAAATACACCATAATATACACCTAGAAAATCCTAAAGGGACTGGCAGACGAAGCAACATACTCCCAATGAAAAGCAGGAGTACACTGAGAGAAAATACAATAAATGTCAGGTACCCAAGACTGTTCAACAACCTTCCATCATACATGAGGGGGATTACCAACAGACCTCTAGCTCTCTTCATAAGGGAACTAGCCAGCCTGGCTGTGGTTCGTACTTTGAACTGCATGCAGCCAGCAGTAACAGCCTAGTTGATCAGGTCCTGATCCACCAGGAGACCTGGTCATGGACCGGGCCGCTGGGGCGCTAACCCCCAAAACATTCCCCAGGTAGACTCCAGGTGGGCAGATGTGTGCGTGCGTGCGTGCGCGAGTTCAACTAGGTGAGTACAAACAAAGATTAATATGATAAAATCACTAACACAGTGCACATAAAAATGTACTTATTATATATACGTCAGTAATGTGACCACTGAGTCGCAGCTCAGGAAATAAAGTCAAAAGGGATAACAGGCAGCTCAGATAAGAGAACATTCAGGTTTCTAATAGATCATAAAGACTGATAAATCAAACACAATCCTGTCTAGAGGAAAGAATATTGACAATTTATGCTGGGCACGTTCCTTGCATCCTTATATATTTTTTTCACTTCCTCAAAGCGGACACACACAAAAACAACGTCTCCTGATGTAAACAACGTCTCCTGATGTAAACAACGTCTCCTGATGTAAACAACGTCTCCTGATGTAAACATCGTATTCCTTAGGACAATGAAAAACAGTTGGTTCATTGGTGACACTGTAGCAGCTTAGATATGGACAAACTTGACCTGAAAACGAGTACTGGTCATAAAACGATCCTTCCGTGGAATCGAGAAACAGGTAAAAGAAACCTCTATGAATATTGTGAGGAGATGCCTTAACCATCAGGGAGCACAACAAACCTTACGTAGCCTGGGCAAGGTAAATTATAGGGCGGATTATATGAACCTTTCAAGGCTGGCAAGATATCTAGGCTTGAAAATATACAGAGATATTTTACTGTTGTCGTAGCATCAATAAATCATTTATATTCCAGGAACCTCAACACACAATGTATACTCCAGAAACCACCTCAACACACAATGTATACTGCAGGAACCTCAACACACAATGTATACTCCATGAACCACCTCAACACACAATGTATACTGCATGAACCACCTCAACACACAATGTATACTGCATGAACCACCTCAACACACAATGCACACTCCAGGAACCACCTCAACACACTTGCAAAAATACTCTATCTCCTGGGCAGAAATAATATGACGGAACTCAGACGAAGTAAACAAGAGTAAAGATTATATTCATGAATGAATTAGCGAAGGTTGTAATGACGATGGTGATTGGTTGACAAAATTAATTGCCGGTACTGTCTGTGTATCTATGTAAAAGTAGATTTATTAATGCAAATATGAATTAATTACCGTTTGGATATTATATGCAATATTGTAAAACTGTCTCATGTAGGATGTGGTTCTGTGCTCACTGCTGCTTTCAGACCAGGAGAGATATCCGGGCTAGAAAACATGGAAAGGTAACATAGATTTGCTGGTCAAGATAAAAAAGAGAACGGAATAGACAGATCTATTTTCTACCGCCTCATTTCCACCACTTCTGGGAAAAAAAGAATTAATGTACAATTGTTATGGGTTCTATCACATACTGGATTGCTCCTTCATGATAAAGTTGATATGTTAGCCAAAATATGTACCCTGAAGGAGAATGTAGTATATAACTTTGGTGTGTCAGTGTCTAACGTTAGGAATAATATTAGGAGAAAAGTAAATAATGGAACTGAATGTTATAGGAATGCAGTTAGAAGCCTGAGTAGATTTATAACTCACTATGATAACATGAACGTAGATAAATACGTTTATGGAGCAACTTGCACTGTCAACAGACTGACTGGTGTTGTAGTAGCCAGGCTTAGACTTGGTTACAAGTACTTCTGGCAGTTTGACAGACACAGATGATGATCAAACTAAAAGTAAAGTATGTTGCCAGCCCTATGGTTACTATCTTGAACACTATGTGCTTTATTGTCCACTTATTGAGGAATATAGAGATAGTATAATAACTTATGTGATATGTCAAAATATCTTATTAATGAAAATAAGATATTAGACATAGAAAGTAAATTTCCTAAATTTGCTAGCAGCAGTTATGTCAAACTGTAAACCCTTTTGGGCCTAGTTCTTAGGCCTCTCGTGTATCCACTTGCTCTTGTGCTTCCCTCCACAGGGTGGACACGGGGTGCACAATACACTAGCCACTTCGGCGGCAAAATCTAAATTCTAATCATCTGTCTGTCCACGGGGTTGTTTTCCTCTGTTAACTTGCAACCACGTCCCTGCCAGGGCAACCACGTCCCTGCCAGGGCAACCACGTCCCTGCCAGGGCAACCACGTCCCTGCCAGGGCAACCACGTCCCTGCCAGGGCAACCACGTCCCTGCCAGGGCAACCACGTCCCTGCCAGGGCAACCACGTCCCTGCCAGGGCAACCACGTCCCTGCCAGGGCAACCACGTGAAGTGTTTACCCAAATATAATTGTATTCAGTCATCTCCCATACCCTGTGTTGCTTTACCGCAACGAGCGGTCAATCTTGTGGATTTAAATCACAATGGTGAAAACTTTGTTTATAAGTGAAGACTGATGGCATGAATGAGGACTGACCGTAGTCGTTAACATAAAATTATGGTAGCTACGTAGGAAATTGTTCACTGCCAGACCAGAGGTCGAGCATGAAGGTCGTGAGGGAGAAAGATGCAACACTATTGCTTTAGCTGCTGTTTAGCACTGCTTTTTACATCAGGAAGCTTGGGACAGTCAGGAGGTGAAGAGAGTGAATATAGGTGGAAACGCAGGAACTGTCTCTCGTCTTGGCTTGAGTTATTGTCATATAGAATAGTGTAGGAGCACTTGACGTACCTGTAGTTTTAATTAGCAAACACGACCCCCCCCCAGCCCTTCCCCTCTCTTCTATCCCTGCCCTACCCTCACGACTCCAGCGCTCCCTCACGACCCCCAGCGCTTCCTCACGACCCCCAGCGCTCCCTCACGACCCCAGTCCTCCCTGACGACCCCCAGCGCTCCCTCACGACCCCAGTCCTCCCTCACGACCCCCAGCGCTCCCTCACGACCCCAGTCGTCACCCCTCACTTCCCACACATCCGTCCCCACCCTTCATCTACCTACCTACCTCCCAGACTTCGTTTTTCATACCAACTTATTTTTTTTTAGCGGTACTTTCCTACTCTCTTTTCCTCCTCTTCCTTCTTCCCTCCCACCGTCCACCTCAGTAACACATCACTTCTGCTATTTATATGCATATTACAGCTGAAATTAAAAAAAAATCTGAAAAACTCCACACTGCTCTGAAACGTCGAAATATGCAATAAAAACAAATTTTTAAATGCTTCAGTGTTTCAAATGTTTCAGTGTTTCTAATAATTTGCGTGTTCAAGGACACGGACCTGGCTTATTCAGCTGGTCGTCATGATGCCATTGTTCATGTTGCGACGTCCTTGTTTGCTGACGTGGTTCCTAGTCCTCTCCTCTGATCTGTTAATAGATGTAATAGATGATGTGACATTGTTCATTATCGTTGTAGGTACGTACAAGGTACGTAGCATGTGTTTATGGTGAATCCAGGCACGTACAAGGTACGTGGCCAGTGTTTGTGATGACTTCAGGCACGTATAAGGTGTGTAGCCAGTGTTTGTGATGACTCCAGGCACGTACAAGGTGCATTACTAGTGTTTGTGATGACTCCAGACACGTACAAGGTGCATTACTAGTGTTTGTGATGACTCCAGGCACGTACAAGGTGCATTACTAGTGTTTGTGATGACTCCAGACACGTACAAGGTACATTACTAGTGTTTGTGATGACTCCAGGCACGTACAAGGTGCATTACTAGTGTTTGTGATGACTCCAAGCACGTACAAGGTGCATTACTAGTGTTTGTGATGACTCCAGGCACGTACAAGGTGCATGACTAGTGTTTGTGATGACTCCAGGCACGTACAAGGTACATGACTAGTGTTTGTGATGACTGCTGGCACGTACAATGTGCATACTAGTGTTTATGATGACTCCAGGCACGTACAAGGTGCATGACTAGTGTTTGTGATGACTCCAGGCACGTACAAGGTGCATGACTAGTGTTTGTGATGACTCCTAGTACGTACAAGGTGCATTACTAGTGTTTGTGATGACTGCAGGCACGTACAAGGTACATTACTAGTGTTTGTGATGACTCCAGGCACGTACAATGTGCATGACTAGTGTTTGTGATGACTTCAGGCACGTACAAGGTTCATGACTAGTGCTTGTGATGCCTCCAGGCACGTACAAGGTGCATGACTAGTGTTTGTGATGACTCCAGGCAGGTACAAGGTGCATGACTAGTGTTTGTGATGACTCCAAGTACGTACAAGGTGCATTACTAGTGTTTGTGATGACTGCAGGCACGTACAAGGTACATTACTAGTGTTTGTGATGACTCCAGGCACGTACAATGTGCATGACTAGTGTTTGTGATGACTAGAGGCACGTACAAGGTTCATGACTAGTGCTTGTGATGCCTCCAGGCACGTACAAGGTGCATGACTAGTGTTTGTGATGACTGCAGGCACGTACAAGGTGCATGACTAGTGTTTGTTATGACTCCAGGCACGTACAAGGTGCATGACTAATGTTTGTGATGACTCCAGGAACGTACAAAGTGCATGACTAGTGTTTGTGATGACTCCAGGCACATACAAGGTGCATTACTAGTGTTTGTGATGACTCCAGACACGTACAAGGTTCATTACTAGTGTTTGTGATGACTCCAGGCACATACAAGGTACATTTCTAGTGTTTGTGATGACTCCAGGCACGTACAAGGTGCATTACTAGTGTTTGTGATGACTCCAGGCACATCCAAGGTGCATTACTAGTGTTTGTGATGACTGCAGGCACGTACAAGGTGCATGACTAGTGTTTGTGATGACTCCAGACACGTACAAGGTACATAGCCAGCATATATCTGGTTAATATTCCAGTGTCCAGTATTAACTTAATTGATGATTGCTTCTCTATAGTACGAGTATCAATGAACAATTTTGTATTCTCTGTTTTATTGTAGTTATGAGTTATCTCTAAGAAATAGTTTTATTTTATATTAATGGTTAAGTGCGACTTCTGGTTAAGAATGAGAAAATAGTTAAATGATTGGCCTAAGTGGTGTTACCTAAGTGGTGTTACCTAAGTGGTGTTACCTAAGTGGTAACAGCACTTAGTGAGTAAGGAAGTTCTTGTCTCCCCTTTGCAATTTAAGTTAGGTTGGAGGTGGATAAATGAGGTATCCATTTAAATCTGATAATTAAGTCTGGCGAGGGTAATTAAGAAGTCTCGCTCATCCCGGGTGTGGCATCTGGGCTTCTGGGGCACAGTGCCTCGGCAACTTATCAGTGGCTTCTTAAAAGTCAGCTGGTACAGAGAGCCACGTCAGAAATTGTGAAGATGTCATCTGCATTTTGAGTTTCCTTCGTGGAAGAAACTCATTTTGGGTCGTCAGTCTGTAGACTGATGAGTCATTCACTACAGTCGTATTGTGACTTCGGTATTTCACTCATTTCTTTATTGTTATCGATGTATGTGCCATCTCCTTTACGTAAGGGGCCCATGTAATGGATGTGGGGTTTTGCCTTGGATTTTGCATACGAGAAAAAGTATTTGGGATTTAATTTATGGCTCTTTGTTGCCTCTGTTTATCCTGGACTCGGTGTGATGCTTTCAGTTAAAGCTCCAAGATCTCCACTTCTCTGACCAGAGTTTACCTTCGTGCTGCAGAAAGTCTGTGATGAAGCGAAGGCCACGGAGCCTCTCCATGTCCGTCACATGTAGGTGGACCACCTTCTCTCTCTCTCTCTCTCTCTCTCTCTCATTTACATCTCCTATGCCTTAGAGGAGGTTGCCAGGTTGATCCGGCAAGCACAAGACAAGCCTGACCCATGTCCAGGCTGCGGAAGTAGGTACATATATTTCTTATTATTAGCTTGGCTCCATTTTATCTGTTCTTTCATATCTTTTAATATCCTTAAATGTTGTTATTATATCTCCTCTTTTTGTTCTCAGTCACAAGCATACATAGTTTTAGGAGGAGGTATGATATAGTTCAAATGCCCGTCGAAGCCAGGAGACTCGACTCCTGCAAAGACAACTCTGTGAGTATATATACAGAACATACGAGGTCTAGAAAGAGGCTGGTTTAAATGGAAGGAGAGTGAGCCAGGAGACACAGCTAGAGACACAGACAAAGACTCTCTCGAGAACTTTTGCAGTCTCAGTTTCAAGGAGTAAGTATGATCGGGCTCTTGAAGCCAAAAATCAGTAAAGCCTTTCAACGGGAGTTAAAAAGTAAGGTGAGAAGCTGCGAAATAGTTCCCGAGGAGCTTAAGTGTATGTAGTGGTTATTTTGTCTTGTGACCTGCGAGTATTAGCAGTAGCTAGGCGTATGGTCTTGAAGACAACCACCGAGGTCGTAGACGGTTCTGGCATGAGGTACAAGTAAGCTCAAGGTATTGCCAAATCTGCCTCAGACATGCCTTACAACTTATAATATTGAAAAGGGCGTGAAGGAAGATTGGTGAGAACACGAGAGAAACGTGAGTAACAGCAAGCGCAAGCTTCACACACACACACCACGGTGATTGTATCATGATACCTGCCTCACGAGAACCATGTTACAACAAAATAAGGACAATTTATATAACAATATACGGGTCACAGTAAGCGTATTGCTGGGCATGATTGCATGTTGATAGCCCAATAGGTGCGTCACACGACGAATGCATCACACACACACCAGGTGCGTCACTCGACGGGTACGTCACATACACAAATTGCGTCACACTACCGGCACGTCGCACACCAGGTGCGTCACATACCAGGGTACGCCATAAGAGAGACACTGGGGTAAGTCCTGGGCATCATCTCACACTCCCAGATGACTGACACCTGACTTCCCTACGTCACACAGATGACGGACAACTGCCACACCCAACCCCTCTAAATTAAGGACACCTGTCAGTTCTTTATCCCCGTCCCTCTTCCTTCATTTTCCACCCTTCCTGTTCGACCTACTCATCCTCCGTCCTCTCCTTCCACCTATTCTTCTGCTCCTCTTCCCACCTTTTGCATCTTTTATGGATAGTTAAAATAATATTGGCAAACTACTACTGATTCCTTTCACTTGGTAATGACTAGTGTACGTTCATCAGGTTCCCACGACCCACTGGCGAACCTTCCACGACCCACTGCTGAACCTCCCACGACCCACTGGTGAACCTCCCACGACCCACTGCTGAACCTCCCACGACCCACTGGCGAACCTCCCTCGACCCACTGCCGAACCTCCCACGACCCACTGCTGAACCTCCCACGACCCACTGCTGAACCTCCCACGACCCACTGGTGAACCTTCCACGACCCACTGCTGAACCTCTCACGACCCACTGCTGAACCTCCCACGACCCACTGCTGAACCTCCCACGACCCACTGCTGAACCTACCACTACCCACTGCTGAACCTCCCACGACCCACTGGTGAACCTTCCACGACCCACTGCTGAACCTCCCACGACCCACTGCTGAACCTCCCACGACCCACTGCCGAACCTCCCACGACCCACTGCTGAACCTCCCACGACCCACTGCTGAACCTCCCACGACCCACTGCTGAACCTCCCACGACCCACTTCCGAACCTCCCACGACCCACTGCTGAACCTCCCACGACCCACTGGCGAACCTCCCACGACCCACTGCTGAACCTCCCACGACCCACTGCTGAACCTCCCACGACCCACTGCTGAACCTCCCACGACCCACTGCCGAACCTCCCACGACACACTGCCGAACCTCCCACGACACACTGCCGAACCTCCCACGACCCACTGCTGAACCTCCCACGACCCACTGCTGAACCTCCCACGACCCACTGCTGAACCTCTCACGACCCACTGCCGAACCTCCCACGACCCACTGCCGAACCTCCCACGACCCACTGCTGAACCTCCAACGACCCACTGCTGAACCTCCCACGACCCACTGCCGAACCTCCCACGACCCACTGCTGAACCTCCTACGACCCACTGGCGAACCTCCCACGACCCACTGCTGAACCTCCCACGACACACTGCCGAACCTCCCACGACCCACTGCTGAACCTCCCACGACCCACTGCTGAACCTCCCACGACCCACTGCTGAACCTCCCACGACCCACTGACGAACCTCCCACGACCCACTGCCGAACCTCCCACGACCCACTGCTGAACCTCCAACGACCCACTGCTGAACCTCCCATGACCCACTGCCGAACCTCCCACGACCCACTGCTGAACCTCCCACGACCCACTGCTGAACCTCCCACGACCCACTGCTGAACCTCCCACGACCCACTGCTGAACCTCCCACGACCCACTGCTGAACCTCCCACGACCCACTGCTGAACCTCCCACGACCCACTGCTGAACCTCGTCTCAAGGTCCACTCTGCTTCCCACTCCACCCACCACCTTCTAGTTTTATCTCCTTCCTCCAATCTTCTTCAGTCTACTTCCTCGCCCCAACACACAGGACAACTGGAACAAGTGTTCTTGTGTTCATGTGCGTGTTGTTCTTGTGTTCCTGCGTGTACTGTTCTTGTGATCCTGCGTGTGTTGTTCTTGTGTTCCTGCGTGTGTTGTTCTTGTGTTCCTGCGTGTGTTGTTCTTGTGTTCCTGCGTGTGTTGTTCTTGTGTTCCTGCGTGTGTTGTTCTTGTGTTCCTGCGTGTGTTGTTCTTGTGTGTTCTCACGCTCATATTCTGTCTATGGCTGTCTGTCTGTGCAACACATTGTTCTACAAAACAGGTGAGAGAGTGCAGTGTTGCTGGCAGGCTTCAGGTGTGTGGTAAACACCTGACCACACATATACACATTGTGTCTAATTATGCTAATTAAAAACAACCACTGTTTCTCTTCCTGGTAAGCGGATATTATTTGCCGAGTAAACGTTGATTTAAAGACAATGTTTCGCTCATACAAGGCTTGAAACGTTGTCTATAAATAAAAGATTTTTACTCTGCCAGTACTGCATTTTTTCCTGCAATGTTGCATGATAGTACAATGTTGCATGATAATACCTCCCCTCTATCTTTCCCCCTATCCCCTACATCTATCATCCCCTCTCTTCTACACCTGTCCCATCCCTTCTTCCCTCTACCTTCCCTACCAGCATAATCACCCCCTCCCAGCACCGTTCCTCCCCACTCCCCTCCCAGCACCGTTCCTCCCCACTCCCCCCTCCTAGCACCGTTCCTCCCCACTCCCCCCTCCCAGCACCGTTCCTCCCCACTCCCCCCTCCTAGCACCGTCCCTCCCCACTCCCCCCTCCTAGCACCGTTCCTCCCCACTCCCCTCCTAGCACCGTCCCTCACCGTGTAATGACAGGATGTACACGGGATGGGACAAGTCAACACGGCGACACTCGGCAAGCTAAACGCACACGCAGCTCATTTCCCCGTGTACACACACATGCCTACATACCAACGCCTATATGTACACACTTGTGTACACAACAAGCTCTTGCATACATACATACTGCATATACCAAATCTATACATATGTATATATATGTATATATATATATATATATATATATATATATATATATATATATATATATATATATATATATATATATATATATATATAAAATCCTCGTGCAACCAACATCTGTATACACCTAAATGTAACGCACACCCATATATGTATCCTATATATGTACACATACTATCCTCGCTTATGTAAACGTACATGCGTACATCTCAGGCCAGTTATATACATATTAAGATGACTACACGAAGGTGGAAATCTTCTTATGTGAAGCAGGGAATAATGAATATAGCAAAAATCTACACCAAGAATTATCAAGAATTATCTCTGGCAACACTTGTCACACTGGCAACACTAGTGACTCTCTGGCAACACTAGTGACTCTCTGGCAACACTAGTGACATACGGACATGGACATGTGGGTGCAATAAACTAGCCACTCAAGGAGCACAGAGTAAGAAGACGCTGGTGTCTTTCACTTGAGTAAAAGGATCGTGTGGATCCCAGCAGGTAGCCAGGAGGGTCTCTTGTGTGTGTCTGCTTCATTATGCCTCACGTCTCCAGTCCTGCACAGCCTTGTAGCCTGTCGTCGTCAGTGGTGCTTCCTCCACACTGCCGGGGATAGTACCTGGGTCAGTCCTCATCATATACCTGGCTGCATACGCTATTTTGGCTAAGTATCCCTGGTAAGGAATACCTACTGTTTTTTTCCCTTCGTTCTGGCTTCTTATTCGTTGTTTTGTGTTATCACTTGCTTGCCGGTGGATATCGTGAAGTTGCTTCCCGCCGCTGACTGCAAACTTAAAACACTTCCTTATGATAAATCTAATTATATAAACATTCGAGAGTGTAGTCCTCTGTGGCCGTTTTGGAAATCAAATGTTTTTTTCCCGTAGTGAATTGTTTTTCGCTTTGATGTGACAACAAGAAATAAGCAGAACCATAACAGAGAGGCATGGCGGACTGTACAAAATGCCCCTAAATAAAACAAAGGTGCGCAATGTTCCTTAAGGACATAAGAGAGGAGGAACACTGCAGCAGACCTACTGGCCCATACTAGGCATGAAGAATGCAAACACTTTCAACACTTCAAATACAAGGGGCATTACCAAGAGACCTGTGCTTGCGACCAGGACTTTTCTAAGATCAGGAACTGGAGACGATAATCCCAGGAACCATCACCAGGTAGACCCTGTGTTATAAAAGACACTGGTAGTACTAGGATGCCTGCAGATGTATAGATAAGTAAATCATACCGGGAAAATTATTTTACCTCTGTTGGCTTACAGCAGGGCTGTTAGGGCAGGAAAACTCTGGCAACCATCCACGGGTATATACACAGGATCGAGAAGCCTCTATCAAGATAGTGTGTTTGTACTAGACCTTGAGTGAACATGTTTTGTGAAGAAAAGTGACTTTGATACACTCAGGAAAGTTAGAGTACATGAACTAATGCTGAGCAACACAGGAAAGACTGAAAACAATGGACAGGTGAACACAAAAGAATGGAGGGGCAGGAGGATATCATGGAGGGGCAGGAGGATAATATGGAGGGGCAGGAGCATATCATGTAGGGGCAGGAGCATATAATGTAGGGGCAGGAGCATATCATGTAGGGGCAGGAGCATATCATCGAGGGGCAGGAGGATATCAAGGAGGGGCAGGAGCATATCAAGGAGGGGCAGGAGGATATCATGGAGGGGCAGGAGGATATTATGGAGGGCAGGAGGATATCATGGAGAGGCAGGAGGATATCATGGAGGGGCAGGAGGATATCATGGAGGGGGTCACACTATCTTAAACCTACTCCACATTCATTCACTCACTCCCACCTTCCCTCCACCCTCCACTCCTCACCAACAACAGTCACCACCATACATCCATGCTCTCACCACACACTTCATTACATCAAACTCTTCCTCCAATCCTTCACCTTCTACTCTCTTCCCTGTCAGCTATCCATTCTCAATCTATACAGTACATTTTCCTTTCCATTCCCACACTCCAATCGCCTACCAGCGCCTCTCCCACAGAACTCCACCCCCTTTCCACTTCTAATTTCCATCCTTCCCTCCACAAACGTCTCTCCTGCACGCAATTCTACTTCGCAGTAAGTCCTTCTCTTATTTAACCTCAGCAAATTGACCCACTCCACCCACTCTTTCCTCTCCCCATCAATCAAAAATTCCCATCCGGTAGCAGCACCCAATCGCTGCTACCCCCTCACCGATCTCTACCCTTGCACCCTTTTCCACCTCCCCCGCTACTACTGCGTCGTAGCGAGACTTTAATGCGCTGCAAATAGTGATCTCTCACTTCCTGACGGCTTGTGACACTGAATGGAACATGTGGATGCCACCACCGCCCCACACAGACCTTGAACTCCCTGTCAAAGGCTGATGTTTTGCATACAGCAGTTTTGACTTGGTATCCTTACAGCTAAAAGGTTTCTGTCATGCTATTAAACAACGAGATATTCCGCACAATGTGTCATGACACACGAAACAAGGAAAAAACAAATTATTGAGATGAACAGTAAACAGGTACATGGCGGATTGTGTTGGGCATGATGGTGCTACATACGTCGATCATGCGCCCCCGCAAATGCGCAGCACCCAATTTTCTCCAAGTACACCAAGCTCCTTTAAGTGACGCCGGGCGCTTAATACATCCACGACGTCCTGATTCCTGACTTAAGGGACACCCCTGTACTATGACGCAGACTGTCTTGCTTTCCACGTGAGAGGAACCTGGTGATACAGACTCTTGCTTTCCACGTGAGAGGAACCTGGTGATACAGACTCTTGCTTTCCACGTGAGAGGAACCTGGTGATACAGACTCTTGCTTCCCACGTGAGAGGAACCTGGTGATACAGACTCTTGCTTTCCACGTGAGAGGAACCTGGTGATACAGACTCTTGCTTTCCACGTGAGAGGAACCTGGTGATACAGACTCTTGCTTTCCACGTGAGAGGAACCTGGTGATACAGACTCTTGCTTTCCAAGTGAGAGGAACCTGGTGATACAGACTCTTGCTTTCCAAGTGAGAGGAACCTGGTGAGTGCAGCCAGGTGAACATCCAAGTGACGACACTAATTACAACTTGGCATTTCCAGATAATTTTAAGAGAAGAGTAAATGAAGATTGGCAAAAAATAAGATTATAGCACCACCTGGGAGCCATGCTGAGCATGACACATTGAATACCACCTGGGAGCCATGCTGAGCATGACACATTGAATACCACCTGGGAGCCATGCTGAGCATGACACATTGAATACCACCTGGGAGCCATGCTGAGCATGACACATTGAATACCACCTGGGAGCCATGCTGAGCATGACACATTGAATACCACCTGGGAGCCATGCTGAGCATGCACATTGACTCTATCACCTGGGAGCCATGCTGAGCATGACACACTGACTCTACCACCTGGGAGCCATGCTGAGCATGACACACTGACTCTATCACCTGGGAGCCATGCTGAGCATGACACACTGACTACCACCTGGGAGCCGTGCTGAGCATGACATTAACTCTACCACTTGGGAGCCATGCTGAGCATGACACTGACTCTACCACATGGGAGCCATGCTGAGCATGACACACTGACTACCACTTGGAAGTCATGCTGAGCATGACACTGACTCTACCACCTGGGAGCCATGCTGAGCATGATACTGACTCTACCACCTGGGAGCCATGATGAGCATGACACACTGACTCTACCACCTGGGAGCCATGCTGAGCATGACACTGACTCTACCACCTGGGAGCCATGCTGAGCATGACACACTGACTACCACCTGGGAGCCATGCTGAGCATGACACTGACTCTACCACCTGGGAGCCATGCTGAGCATGACATTGACTCTACCACCTGGGAGCCATGCTGAGCATGACACACTGACTACCACCTGGGAGCCATGCTGAGCATGACACACTGACTACCACCTGGGAGCCATGCTGAGCATGACACTGACTACCACCTGGGAGCCATGCTGAGCATGACACACTGACTACCACCTGGGAGCCATGCTGAGCATGACACTGACTACCACCTGGGAGCCATGCTGAGCATGACACACTGACTACCACCTGGGAGCCATGCTGAGCATGACACTGACTCTACCACCTGGGAGCCATGCTGAGCATGACACACTGACTACCACCTGGGAGCCATGCTGAGCATGACACACTGACTACCACCTGGGAGCCATGCTGAGCATGACACTGACTACCACCTGGGAGCCATGCTGAGCATGACACACTGACTACCACCTGGGAGCCATGCTGAGCATGACACTGACTACCACCTGGGAGCCATGCTGAGCATGACACACTGACTACCACCTGGGAGCCATGCTGAGCATGACACTGACTACCACCTGGGAGCCATGCTGAGCATGACACACTGACTACCACCTGGGAGCCATGCTGAGCATGACACTGACTACCACCTGGGAGCCATGCTGAGCATGACACTGACTACCACCTGGGAGCCATGCTGAGCATGACACACTGACTACCACCTGGGAGCCATGCTGAGCATGACACTGACTACCACCTGGGAGCCATGCTGAGCATGACACACTGACTACCACCTGGGAGCCATGCTGAGCATGACACTGACTACCACCTGGGAGCCATGCTGAGCATGACACACTGACTACCACCTGGGAGCCATGCTGAGCATGACACACTGACTACCACCTGGGAGCCATGCTGAGCATGACACACTGACTACCACCTGGGAGCCATGCTGAGCATGACACTGACTACCACCTGGGAGCCATGCTCAGCATGACACTGACTACCACTTGGGAGCCATGCTGAGCATGACACTGACTACCACCTGGGAGCCATGCTGAGCATGACACACTGACTACCACCTGGGAGCCATGCTGAGCATGACACTGACTACCACCTGGGAGCCATGCTGAGCATGACACTGACTCTCACGTCACATTAACTCTGCTATTAACCAATTTTTCAAGAAAAAACAAATAATACATTATGCTATTAATAATTGTTAAGTGTTTTATGTGACGAGTTTTCGCACAGTGGAACAAGGCTGCACAGTGGGGCAAACGTAGTTTAATAAAAGGTTTACTGCGTTTATGTCTTATACACTGGCCGTCTAGTGACTGTCACACAATGACTTCCTTATATTGTTTAAGGAACAACGATGCAGTATAATAAACAATGACCTGTCGCAAAGTTCCTAATTAAAAGTTATCTTGACGAAAAAGTTGTTTACATTGCGCTCTCTTGACGGGTTTAGCGCTTTCTCGTGAATTTATTTATATGACAACGATGAATGGATTCCTGGGAACAGGACACTTATTATCGATAACCATAATTTTGTCAAAGTTCTTCCTATATGTAAAAATACCAGAGTGAAAATGGGAGATAAAACTTTAGCGCTTTCATGTGCTTACATGCATATCTTCAGAGGAATATATACAAACCTCTAAACGTAAATTGAGCAGCAGTTTAAGGACGAGGTGATGAACGTCTAACACTGCCTTAACCATCCCATACATCCTGCCCATCCGTAGTTTTACCCCAGCCATCGTTTTGCTCCAGCCATCGTTTTGCTCCTACCATCCTCTAACATGAAATACCGTGACAGAGAAATTGCAGAAGGTAGCTCAGCTGAACAGTCACTTGCAGACTATTAAGTCAGTGTGACCGATTTGTGTTCAGTCTAACACAACCAACTAGGTTAGGAGAGCCTTCACCTTATATTCATTAATAACAAGAGGGCTAGACACTACGAACTGTCAGATACAACGAAGAACACCACAAGAATAACACACTGAAGAGCACTCCAAGAGTAACACAATTAAATGCACTCCAAGAGTAGCACAATGAAGAGTAATCCAAGAGTTAAGTCGGTGTGTATAGAGGGTGAAGACTTATCAACAAGCCTTCAAGTATAACGAAATGTTATCAACAAATCCGTTTCTTTAAGTGATAACACAATTATTTTTGAGAGGCCAAGCTGTGATGCCTACGTTGGTGTGTGTGTTGTAGGCCACAACAATTAACTGACCCGGAGGCTTGGTCTTAAAGCAAGCCACGGTGGCCATGAGTCCCTCAACCATCAATACGGTCTACCTACCTGAAGGGTGTTCCGGGGGTCATCGCACTCGCGGCCTGGTCCTCGACCAGGCCTCCTGGTGTATTCGGGCCTGATAAACCAGGCTGTTGCTACTGGCCGCTCACACTTGAACGTACGAACCACAACAGCCCGGCTTATCAGGCACTAAATTTGGGTGTTTGTCTAGAGCCCTCTTGAAGACAGCCAGGGATCTGTTGATAATTCCCCTTATGTATGATGAGAGGCTGTTGAACAGTCTTAGGCCCCTGACACTTATTGTGTTTCCTCTCAGTGTACTCATTGCTCCCCCGGCTTTTCATTGAATTTTTCCAGGTGTGGATTATGATTTATCTTTCTCGCCTGCATTCCAGGGAGTACAGATAAGTTGATAGATAACAGCCTAGCAACAAGGCGGACAACAACAGTATTCGTCTCTTAGAGAGCAGCAGTAATAAAGTAAAATCATTGTCCAACCCACACTTTGCCTTCTCTAAATCTAAAACCTCTGATTCCTTCTGCCCTTCCTTTCTTCCTACTTTATCTTCCTTTCCTTCCTCACCTTCAGTCCATTTCCTCACTTCCCTCTTTCCCTTCCTTGCTCCTAACCTACTTCCCTCCTGCCCTTCCTTGCTCCTAACCTACTTCCCTCCTGCCCTTCCTTACTTCTAACCGACTTCCCTCCTGCTTCTCCTTCCTACCTCAACTTTATCTTCCCCCTTCTTCCTCCTGAGTCCCTTTTCTCCTCACCCTCCTTTACCTTACTCCCCCACCCTCACCTTCCTCCTCCACCTCTTTCTACTTGGCTCCCTCCCTCCCTGCCTTCCGCTCCTCCCGGCTAAACACTGGGAACCAAACCTTCGTCTCAGATTACATTTCTGCTTATGTGGTGGTGGTGGTGGTGGTGGTGGTGGTGGTGGAAGTGCGTGGCGCTGCAGCTCACACGAGGATCCTGTGTTGTCACCACACACCTGGCAAGTACTGACCAGATATGTGTGTTGTCACTACACACCTGGAAAGTGCTGACCAGGTCTATGTTGTCACTAAACACCTGACAAGTCACACCTGGGATGTATGTTCTGTATATTCTTGGAACAAGTGCTAATCTTATAAGAATAATGGACAACAATCAGGTTTGATCCGAGGAAGGTGAAGGTAGCTCCGTTTCTATGAACTGACCTCTCACCCAAACCTACCCCAACCTAACCTAGCCTACCCTAACTTCCTGCTTCCCAACTCCAGTCAATCTCAGGGTATACTTTTGATATGCTGGCCGTAAATGATATCTAAATCTGTTCTTTGTGAGTTCTGCTCTCTGTGAGAGAGCACGATATATGGCAAATGCATCTAACGAACACCAGCCTAAATCTACGTCTTCTACCTTTATTCTACGTACTCTGTAGTCTACCTGTAATCGATTTCCAAGATCATCGCCCCTGCAGCCCGACTCCGGTGTCTAGAGAAGCTAAATTCATATTCCCAAGAGCACTTCTTACATAACCAGTGACCAGACTCCGGGACAGGAGCAATATTTTCACCATTACTTGTGTTCTTCTGAAGATTAACATCTTCACCACTGACACCATCCTACAGACACGAGGACGAAGGAATTTTCAGCTTGCCAAATCCCTCTTGCTTCGAAAACTCCTAGACTTGACTTTTACAATTATTCACATGTTCAGGACACCTGTGCTGTATAACCCTTGTGGTTTAGCGCTTCTTTTTTATTATATAATAATCAGGACACCTGTACCTCTCCTGCCATCCTCACTCTGCCTATATATATATATATATATATATATATATATATATATATATATATATATATATATATATATATATATATATATATATATATATATATAATATATATATAATATATAATGGAGAAAAGTAAGGTGTAGAGATGGGCGAGTGATATCACCTGCATTAACGTGTTCAGTCAAGCTTAAAACTAGGAGGGTCAGTAGGCCGACTTCAGTACTTCTCCATATACTTCATATAACGGCAATGTCATATCCTGAATTTTAATTTATAAAGGGGTGGATCTGTAAGCCAGCGGAAGGCCTCGGTCAGATGACCAGAAGCTCCAGTGGCGGGTTATCATATGACTGAGACTCGCGTCGGAAAACACTTGTCCTGTTTCCTGACGAATCTTACGTAACCGTGTCATATCCTGTGAGAATACGTTTGTTCAATGCTTCAGAAATTAAGAGTGAACCTGATTTTTATGTGATGGTGTGAGTAGTGGCAATCAAAGGAGATTCTGTTCCGTCTCAGTGCTTCTTTGATAACCAGTTTGACACTGGAAAGTTCATCAGATGGTTCTCTGTGTAGCGGGGAATACTACAGGTGTTGTCCGTGTCGTCATCTCTATGGTAGGCACTTCGTTGCTCGCTGATCCTAGTGTTCAGGTCTCTGGAAGTTTCATCACAGTAAACCATGTCACAGTTTTCAAAGGGTATCATGCAGACGCTAACAGTGGATGGTGTTTTCTTTTTAGCTAAGTTCTGTATTTGTGTTGGAGACTATGGTGGCAACCCTGATGTTGGCTTTTGCTAAGGATCTGATGTTATTGTTTGTGTTGCGGTAGAACTATGTATCTGCTGGGGTTAGAAACTCCTGGCATTGTGTAGTATCTTCTCTCTTCTTTTACAGTTTCGTCTTGCTGGGCGAAACGTCTCCTCAATAAAATACTAAAACTGCATATTGTGTCTTATTAAGATACTCGTCGGTATATAATACCAGTGATATACATGAGTGAGTGAGGGTGAGAGCAGCGTCGTGTGGTCCCCATGCTGCGTGGAGACGACTCTGGGTAAGCTGCGATGGCAGTACACTCGATGTGAACGAGGTGAGGCGAGAATTTTAAGTTGGGCGTTGAGTCGGTGAGTTGGGGATGGGGGTGTGGAATGGAACGTGGGTGCGCAGGCAAATATTTGAGTGGGTGTGACTCATTTTATTTGAATTTGGTTTACTTGAGAAGAAAATCTCCCTCTCTTCCCCCCTTCTCTCTGTCCTCCTTTCTCTTCTCCTCCAAACCTGTTTCTATCTCTCCAGAGAGATGATAATTCCAGCTAACAGAGACTCCAGCTCTTCTGGAAGAAAACTTTTGCATGTACAGTAGCTGGTGTTGTGGAGTATTGGATGAAATCATCATGGCCCTACCGACGTCTCTCAGCTCAGACTGACAGATTCTTTATATATACAACCATGGTGTAGGTCACAAGTATGTCAGGAGTGTATAGATAACACTAGTTTCTCCACAGTGTAACTATTACATAGAGTAGGGTAGCAGCACACTGCTGATGTACTCTATCTTTCTCTCACCGTGCCTATTCCCCACGTACCAACAATAGTCACCCCTTCCTCCCAGGTGCACACTCCTAGGTACCTTCAGCACTGTCCACACTCCCAGGTACCTCCAGAACGGTGCACCTGACTGCTAATTAGGGCGACGCTCGCACTGGAAAATCTTGTTAAGTGAATGCCACTCTGTGTCTAGTCCAGTCACCTTCCAGTGTTGTTACTGATCTGCATCACCCTGTACCAGTGTTGTTACTGTTCTGCCTCACCCTGTATAAGTGTTGTTACTGCTCTGACTCACCCTGTATATAAGTGTTGTTGCTGTTCTGCCTCACCCTGTGTAAGTGATGTTACTGCTCTGACTCACCCTGTATATAAATGTTGTTACTGTTCTGCCTCACCCTGTATAAGTGTTGTTACTGCTCTGACTCACCCTGTGCCGTATATATATATATATATATATATATGGTTGGTAGAGAGCAACCACCCAGGGAGGTACTACCGTCCTGCCGAGGGTGAAATGGAAACCTGTAATTGTTTTACGTGATGGTAGGATTGCTGGTGTCTTTTTTCTGTCTCATAAACACGCGGGATAACATATATCTTGCTACTTCTACTTACACTTAGGTCACACTACACAGGCATGTACACGCATATATAGTTACACACCCATCTGGGGGTTCTTCTATTTTCTTAATAGTTCTTGTTCTTCTTTATTTCCTCTTATCTCCATGGGGAAGCGGGAAAGAATTCTTCCTCCGTAAGTCATGTATGTCGTAAGAGGCGACTAAAATGCTGGGAACAAGGGGCTAGTAACACCTTCTCATTTATAAATTACTAAATTTAAAAAGAAAAACTTACGTTTTTCTTTTAGGTCACCCTACATTGGCGGGATATGGCCGTTTTGTTGATATATATATATATATATATATATATATATATATATATATATATATATATATATATATATATATATATATATATATATATATATATATATATATCATTTAACATAACTGCTACTTGGCCAGGACTCGATCCTGCGTTCCCGTGCCCAGCCCTGTGAGAACTGAACAAAGTACGAATGTCTCTATCCACCTGACCAACCATCCTTAAACACCAGGCGCTCAGCAGTACTGGGTGTGTTTTTTCCTGATGCAAGGACATTCGTGATCGTGGAGCCTCAGACTATATATGTGTGTGTGTGTGTAAATTAATACTAGAACTAGCCGGGGATCGAACCCCCTGCTAAAATTCCGAGACGACTGATGGCTCAGTGGTCAAAGTCATCTCTCAAATTTGGTGGGCTCGTTAGGCGTACTAAAATATCGGCGGTTCCATCCCCGGTTAGGCACACTGACTCTTTGTGCTAGAAAATATTCCTGATATGTTATCAATGTCAGGGAGCTAGTAATAAGCTGCTTGGGTGTTATTTACAAATTTATGTGTAGGTTAGGATGTGGGGAGAGTAGTAGACAATGTTGTGAGTGCAGTGTGGCCTGAGGCATCCTGGAGGTAGGGTGTATCACAATACGCTCCAGCTTCAACAACTTTACATCAGCCAGGGACTGAGGTAAGTGGATCAGTGTGAGTACTGGAGATGTGTGAAGAACAGAACACCTGGTGAAGAGTAACTGAAAGTGAAGGACCAAGATTTAGTTTGTGATAATATGTAAGGGAAGGGGCATGGTGATTCTTGTCTCAAGTTTCAGTATGTGTAAATACATACGTAGATTAAGTTTGTTAAGTGCTGTCAAGTTGATTACTGGGATTATTCTAAACAACTGTGGCTGTGAATTTCATGTTCCATATTTTATATTAACATTGTGGCAGTACTGAGTCATGTTTCCTGACTTCACCTCATAGTCTTATCAGCCGATGCTATTGATTCTTGCCTCTAGGGCGACTATATTAGCACGAGTGGTACTGCCTAGTAATATCACAGCTTTAATTCTTAATATCAATTTTTTTTTTAATTCCACACTATTCCAGTTTCTAAGTTTTTTTGTTTGATATTCTAGAACAGAGACCAATTAATATACTTGTTATTAAAAAATTATCATACACTTGTACACTGACACTCGCGCCTAATACCATGAAAATGGTCGTAGAATTTGTGTTAATGTTTTTTTTTTCTTCTTTTTCCACAGGATGTGTGTGTTGGTGACTAGGCTGGACCTCTTATGTAAGCTCACTGAGGAAGTGACTATACATTGTATGTCACAGATATATTACAGTACATACACTCCACCAGTGTGTAAAATATCATCTGATTATGTGCAGAATAATAAATGATCTCTTATCATTGGTATAAGTTGAGACAAGGAAAGTGTTCTCTGCCCTCTTAGAATGGATCACTTATAAGAGCTGTATCTCTTGAAGAATTTTATTAACTAGTTTTGTACATTTATCTTTTTTTTTCTAAGCAAAGCTCGAACTTTTCAAAAGTAATGCATATTGAATTAGTGTGGTACCCACGTTTTATGACAAGGTAACAGTGACTGGTTGTTGGCAACTGGTAAGTCAGCATAAAGCTTGTTTAAAATAAATTTGTCATGGTTTAACCGCCTTACCATAATGACAGTAATATTTTCTTTGGATAAAACGACACATTTTGTCTTGATACCCTTAGAGACTTCCCTTTTTTAAATGTGGTTCGTCAAACTCCTGAGGAGAGTTAGACAAAACATTGACTTAGAAGAAATAGCTCTGATAGTGTAGCTATTCCTAGCATGTCCGGAAAATGACGCTTGACTTTATGAATGGGCAAATATAAACAGCGTATGAGCTAAGCTACACATGATCATGTAATAGACAAGAACGAGGAGTGAGGCAGCCGTGTGTGTGGGTGAGGTGGGGGGTTCAAAAACCCCTTCACACTGAGAGGGGTTTCCAAGACCCTCGTGCACTGAGGGTTCCAAGATTTCCTCGGGCGCTTACTGAGGGGGGCTCCAAGCCTTCCTCGTGGGCTGAAGGAAACTCAAAGACTAGCGCCCTAGCCAAGTGGGTTCCAATACTCCAATGGTAATGAAACAACTAACGGTGGCAATGAAGGATCCCATCTACATCAACCCTCCTTCAAGGTCCAGCCCGCTGCCCGACACTGCCAAGGGGGTGAGTGTGATATTTCTGTATCTCATCCATCTCCAGGTCCCTCTCTAGACAGGTCCTTCGTTCATCAAGGTCCCCGGTTCATCTAGGTTCCTCCTTGGGTGAAAGTGTTTCACCATAAATTACTAACAAGGTGGTGACAATATTTCGTGTGATTGTTCCCTTATCCTTACTATTCTTCTCTCCCTCCAGACAAGTTGTACAGAGTTTTTGTTGTTTTATAGTGTTTGGTAGTTTTTTTTTTAGTGTTTTTGTAGTGTTTGGAATAAATAACCTAGACGCAGAAAAGTAATGGAAAAAAAGAGGCAGACGTGTAGTTAAAAATCCTAGGTGCCTAGGTCTTGAAAATGTCTTTTTTTTTTTTTTGTTAAACGAGGTGGGAAACGTAGCTCTGGAATTCAGTGGAGGCTTAAGCATACAGCACTGGTAGATTATTGTTTGGTAAACACCCGCGACATGAGACTCCCGTTTCTTGATGAACAGTACACTCGTGTGTAGTTGTCTGCCAGCAGAAATATTGTAAATACACTGGCAAATACACATTTCTCAGTGTATACGCTGGGAGATGCACACATCTTAGTGTGTATATACACTGAGATATAGAAACTTCTTGGTTTATATACACCGACAGATACACAGCGGCCAGTATATCACAGGTCAACATAGCCATCACAATGTAAATGAATGGTTCAGAGAACCGACAAGTTGATAAATTAGACACATGTGCAACTCTTGGGTATCTTTAACGAGAAAACGTTTCGCCACACAGTGGCTTCATCAGTCCTCCTGTTCTTCACCAATCTCCTTTGTATGGACTGATGAAGCCACTGTGTGGCGAAACGTTTCCTCAGTAAAGATACCCAAGTGTTGCACATGTGTCTAATTTATTATAGCCATCACAACTTGGCTAAACTGACATTCCGCAGGAACATGAAGACAAGCCTGTCATGCAGGCGTGACATTTCGGCAATAAAGATACCCAAGTGTTGCATATGTCTTATTCATAAACTTGTCGGTACTGTGTATATTTCACAGTTTATGTACACCGAGAGTAGTGTTCTTTCAGTATTGATTGCTGGTGTACAAGTGAAATGAAGCCTTAATTTCCTACTTGAAGGATCAGCTAATGTGAGTCTCCTCTATCACGGTGAGTCTACACTATCAGGGTGAGTCTTCACTAACAGGGTGAGTCTGCACTACCAGGGTGAGTCTTCACTAACAGGGTGAGTCTGCACTACCAGGGTGAGTCTCTAACGCGTGAGTCTCTTCTAACAGAGTGAGTCTGGTGCACTGGAGGTGTACACCTAACGCCTCCCCCAGGAGCTAGGACGGGTCTGCAGTAATGCTAGGTAGCTAGGACAGGTCTGCAGTAATGCTAGGTCACAGCTACCAGACAAGGCCGTCCTCTGTGGTTTACTAGGACCGGTTCTTGAGTTGTTTTTTCACTCGGCCCTCTCTGGGGTCAATTATTAATGTATTCTTGTGGAAGCGCTAAACCCGCAGGGATCATACAGCTCCTGCAGGAATGGGAGGTGATCAGGTTTTATCAGAATAATAGAAGGGTACCCGAGGTATTTTGCTGGCATAAAGCTGAACTCCGTGCGCCTAGCATCAACAGCCTCGTTGATCAGGCCTGTAGAAATGCTAACTCCGGGATCTTTTTCCCCCTTTATATATAAAGTAGAGCTTCCCATCTTTCCAGGTTATATATTACCCCCTCCCTTCCTCTGCACTTGTCAAGACTGAACGCAAGACGCCACCTTATCTGGCAAGGTCTGCAGCCTGGTCAAGTGATCTTGAAGCCTATCCCTGTCAGGTGTTATATTACTCTTACATTATACGTCACCTGTAAACAGTGACGCAGGATTCAGTTTCTTCCACTGTCGTCTGTTGGTCTCTAGAATTATTCCAGCTGCCGCTATTCAAAAAAGGTAAACAACAGGATGTAAAGAGGAAGTCGCTACAAGGATGGAAGGTAACGGGCAGTGCTAGGATGGAAGGCAACGGTCTTTCATTCCATCCTTGCTCTGAATTCCTCCATCCTAGCACTGTCCGTTACCTTCCATCCTTGTAGCGACTTCCTCTTTACATCCTGTTGTTTACCTTTTTTGAATAGCGGCAGCTGGAATAATTCTAGAGACCAACAGACGCTTACTAGAAATCTCCTAAGTTGGCACTGACCTAACAGATAACAGAAAGTACCTGCTATGATAATAGGCTTGATGTGCTCCTCACGAACCGCCAGGAACTAAGGAGAAACATAACTGTCTCAGGTACAATACACACTGATCATAGCCTCGTGGAGGTGTCAACCAGCCATAAATTCATTTGCGCCAAACCTAATGAAAAGCTAACATGAGTGCTTAGCAAATTTTACTTGAACATCCAGCATGGGACAGTAAACGGTCTTAATTAAGCTCTTTAAACCCAAAACAAAGTATAGAAAAGTTGTAAGCGAAGCTTATAAGGTCCGTGTAAAATATATCCTGATGGGAAGACTTATTAAAGTAAAGACACAGATGCGGGTTTGCGACAAAGCTTCGCACTGTGTAGAAATTTATCAAGAGAGTGACTTGAAATAGCTTCACACAGACGGAACGTTGTCATAATGGAAGCTTGTTTTGCACCCATCTTCAGTACTCTTGGACATTTTATTCAGTGAGAAAACTTAAAAAAAATAGATCAAACAAAAATTGAACGCAAAAAATCTTTTACAGTAGACGAAGGGTTCATGAAATGACAAAAGACGACGACTCAAATATCACAACAAATAAAAAAGATACACAACGAAATTATCGAGAGAGAGAGAGTGCAGTCCCTTGTGTCGCCGTGTTATTGGTACACAGTACCAATAAGTAGATCTGTAAGACACATGTTCAACACTTTCATATCTGTGTTGGCGAGACGTTTCGCCTGCTCACCAACCTTCTTCAGTCGAAACACGGAGGAGAAAGCAGAAGTCTACCTGGAGGGCATTCCAGGGGTCAACGCCCCCGCGGCCCGGTCCATGACCAAGCCCCCCGGTGGATCAGGGCCTGATCAACGAGGCTGTTACTGCTGACCGCACGTAGTACAATGTACGAACCACAGTCCGGCTGATCCGGCACTGACTTCAGGTATCGATTGTCCAACGCCCTCTTGAAGACAACCAGAGGTCTATTGGTAATTCCCCTTATGGCTGGTGGGAGGCTGTTGAACAGTCTTGGGCCCCGAACACTTCTTGTGTTTTCTCTTAGTGTACCAGTAGGGGCTACTTTGCGGCTGAACACACGACAAGACTGAGGGACTGATCACCTAATATCTGCATCTCCTACAATCTTGTTTACCAACTCCAGGACTGAGAAGCATCTCCCTGCTAGATGTGGCGTACTATGTCACCTTGTTGTTGCTTCTGCTGTTGTTATCACTGTTGGTGCGTTTGCTGTTCTAGTTTTTATAGACCTAAGGACAGCTCCTTTTCTAAATGTTGCGCCACTTTACGCATCTGTCCTCTGATTATAGACGTCACTGCTGAGGCTGTAGTTTTTCATCTGTTAGCATCTACAATTTCTTCTGTATTTGAGCTTTTCATCCGTTCTTGACTGTCTTCCATCTATTCTTTACTGTCTTTCATGTGTTCTTGACCGTCCTTCAAGTGTTCTTGACCGTCCTTCAAGTGTTCTTGACTGGCTTTCAGTAAGAGGAACATTACAGTGCAGCATATTTACGTTGAACTTCTTTCGGCTAGCGTCAATAGCTTGGTTGATCATCCCATCAACCAAGCACTTGAAAACTATTGCCAAGATGGGAGATGAGGTAGAATCTGGTCTGGGACCTGGCCGCGCGGAGGGGGCGGTGACCCCCGGAATCGTCTTCACGTAACCTTGAAGTAGGCCAGCGGATGCTTAAGATGTTAGCGGGTCGTCAGTTTATATCAGAGTAGTCTCAAGAGACTTGCAATATTTCGCCGCGAACAGACCACAAGCAAAGCTAAGATGAAGCTTGTAGCAGCTTACTGAAGAGCTGTAGGAGTGTGTTGGGGGAGGGAGGGGGCAGTGCTCGCGCGGCGGCAACACCTACCTCACATTCCACCTTCCTTCTTACTAGGCAGAACTCAAGATGGTCAGTGTAGCGTCTTCAGCCGGTGTGGAGGTACCACGCACCGCTTCTCTCTCGTTGTACCTCGCTTACAACACCTCCAGACACCCCACCGCCGCCCCTACTAGCACCCCAGGGCTGGGATATGCGCCCCTGGGTGCTGGGAGCAACACTTGAGGGTGTGTCACTGAGGGTAGAGGCAGGGGAGTGTATGTGTGGTGGTGGTGCAGCTCACCTGAACCCAGGAGTCACCTGCCTGGGTATGTTGTGGTACTCATCCCCCACATACCCCTCCACCGCCCGAGGTGCACGGAGACACCCTTGCTCCTGCCTACAGTGTTGTGTTTGTGTTGTAGTGACGTGATGCAAAATGACGAGCGAAATAACGTGATATATCCCGCTAACATAAAATATATAACATTATTATAAAAGATTACAATACCTGTCCAAACACAGGGGAGCCAGTGACTTCGCTGGTAATTGTTATATGAATGTAGAGGAACCCGGCGTTCAGGAACAAGGCTGTTATCATGTCAAGTGTGGGTCATTGATGGTGTGGGTCACTGCTGGTGTGGGTCACTTACGGAGGTGGTGAGCTGGAAACTTACCCGCCTCCCTCCATCATCTCCACCTCCTCCCTCCCTCCTTCATTCCATCCCCCCTCCCTCTCCCTCCCAGCACGAGTCCAGGTCTGGTACTGGTGGTACTGGCTGTACTCAACCATCACAGGTAGCGCTCCAGGTTATCATGATGTGACACACACACACACACACACACACACACACACACACACACACACACACATCAACCAGATAACTGCTGCAGCATATGGGCGCCTGGCAAACCTGAGAATAGCGTTCCGATACTTTAGTAAGGAATCGTTCAAGACACTGTACACTGTGTACGTCAGGCCCATATTGGAGTATGCAGCACCAGTTTGGAACCCACACCAGGTCAAGCACGTCAAGAAATTAGAGAAAGTGCAAAGGTTTGCAACAAAGTTAGTTCCGGATCTAAGGGGATTGTCCTATGAAAAAAGGTTAAGGGAAATCGGCCTGACGACACTGGAGGACAGAAAGGTTAGGGGAGACATGATAACGACATACAAAATACTGCGTGGAATAGATAAGGTGGACAGAGACAGGACGTTCCAGAGAGGGGACACAGAAACAAGGGGTCACAATTGGAAGTTGAAGACTCAGACGAGTTAAAGGGATGTTAGGAAGTATTTATTCAGTCATAGAGTTGTCACGAAGTGGAATAGTCTAGCAAGTGATGTAGTGGAGGCAGGAACCATACATAGCTTTAAGACGAGATATGATAAAGCTCAAGGAGCAGGGAGAGAGAGGACCTAGTAGCGGTCAGTGAAGAGGCGGGGCCAGGAGCTAAATCTCGACCCCTGCAATTACAATTAGGTGAGTACACACACACATACACACACGGGGCCAGAGCTGTGAATCGACTCCTGCAACCACATATAGGTGAATACACACACACGGGGTGGGGACGTTACAGTTCAGAGCATCATGCAAACTGTTATGTCTGCACTTCTGACATGACAACTCTTGAAAGAATGATGGTAAATATTTCACCATATATATATATATATATATATATATATATATATATATATATATATATATATATATATATATATATATAATATATATATACATATATTATATATATATATATATATATATATATATATATATATATATATATATATATATATATATATATATATATATATATATATATATATATATATATATATATATATATATATATATATATATATATATATATATATTGGTGGCCCATGACCTGGTGGCAAAGGTCTCGCTTCACATGCTGAGGGGTCTGGGTTCGATTCCCGGCGAGGGTGGAAACATTGGGCGTGTTTCCTTACACCGGTTGTCCATGTTCTCCCATCAGTAAAAATGGTTACCTGGGTGTTAGTGGACTGGTGTCGGTCGCATCCAGGAACAAAATTGACCTAATTTGAACGAAATGCTCTGCATAACATAACACAAAGGCGGCAGTAAAGCAATAGCAAAGAACTACAGACCAATAGCGCTAACGTCCCATATCATAAAAATCTTTGAAAGGGTTCTAAGAAGCAAGATCGCCACTCATCTTGATACCCATCAATTACACAACCCAGGGCAGCATGGGTTTAGAGCAGGCCGCTCCTGTCTGTCCCAACTACTGGACCACTACGACAAGGTCCTGGATGCTCTAGAAGACAAACAAAATGCAGATGTAATATACACAGACTTTGCAAAAGCCTTTGACAAGTGTGACCATGGTGTAATAGCACACAAAATGCGTGATAAAGGAATAACAGGAAAAGTTGGTAGATGGATCTATAATTTCCTAACAAATAGAACACAAAGAGTAGTAGTCAACAGAGTAAAGTCTGAGTAGTGTGACTGTAGCACTTGTTGTCCTGACAGTTAAAGATGTTAGTGTGACTGTAGCACTTGTTGTCATGACAGTTAAAGATGTTAGTGTGACTGTAGCACTTGTTGTCCTGACAGTTAAAGATGTTAGTGTGACTGTAGCACTTGTTGTTCTGACTGGTCAAGATGCTTGTCAGCTACTGTGAAAAGCTCTGTTCCACAAGGCACAGTACTTGCTCCCATCCTGTTCCTCATCCACATATCGGACATAGACAGGGATATAAGCCACAGTGCTGTGTCTTCCTTTGCAGATGACACCCGAATCTGTCCACCGTTGAAGACACTGCAAGACTCCAAGCAGACATAAACCAAATCTTTAAATGGGCTGCAGAAAACAATATGAAGTTCAATGATGAGAAATTTCAATTACTCAGATACGGAAAAAGTGAAGAAATTAAAATCTCATCGGAGTACAAAACTACTTCAAACCACACCATAGAGCGAAAACTAATGTCAAAGACCTGGGAGTGATCATGTCAGAGGATCTCACCTTCAAGGACCATAACAATGTAGCAATTGCATCTGCTAGAAAAATGACAGGATGGATAATGAGAACCTTCAAAACCAGGGATGCCAAGCCCATGTTGACACTTTACAGATCGCTTGTTCTATCTAGGCTGGAATATTGCTGCACACTAACTGCACCTTTCAATGCGGGTGAAATTGCTGACCTTGAAAATGTTCAGAGAACCTTCACGGCACGCATAACTGCGATAAACCACCTCAATTACTGGGAACGCTTGAAGTTCCTAAACCTGTACTTTCTAGAACGCAGGCGGGAGAGATACATTATTATATACACATGGAAAATTCTCGAGGGATTAGTACCAAACTTGCACACGAAAATCACTCCCTACGAAAGCAAAAGACTCGGCAGGCGATGTAACATCCCCCAATGAAGAGCAGGGGTGCCACTAGCACGTTGAGGGACAACACAATAAGTGTCAGGGGCCCAAGATTGTTCAACTGCCTCCCAGCATACATCAGGGGATTACCAACAAACCCCTGGCTGTCTTCAAGCAGGCACTGGACAGGCACATCCTAAAGTCTGGTACTGACCGGCCAGGCGTGGTTGATACGCTTGGAACTGGGGCCCGGTCACAGAACCGGGCCGGGTTGATCAGGCTCTGGTCCAAAACATGAGGCCTTCACAGAGGAGCATGAGCAGCAGGCGTTACCTTGTAATTCTCTCGGGTAAACTCAGGATAAATATATTTCTATATATATATGTATTATATATAGTATATATATATATGTATATATATAATATATAGATATTATATTATATTTATATATATATATATATATATATATATATATATATATATATATATATATATATATATTATTGGGTCACCCTGCCTCGGTGGGAGACGGCCGACTTGTTGAAAAAAAATATATATATATATATATATATATATATATATATATATATATATATATTATATATGCATATGCCAAGTACTCCCCAATCATGACTTGATACTATCGTTGAAGGAAAGGGCCAAATTAACACGAAATTACACCATTTAATGTCACTTGTAGTCGATTCCATGGGCCAGTCCCAGATCAGATCGCCTGTTCGATTGCATGATTATTCAGGCTGTTGCCGCCAGCACCATGCAGTCCTGTGTTAGCACCACATCCTGGTTGATCAGTCTTGTGTTCAGGGACTCGTGGTGGGAGTTGAGAATAGAGATTGTTCAACGTATAGGGAGGTTTACTAAGAACAAGAGGAGGCAGGACACTGGGGAATGGGGTAAGAGGAGGATTGTGGAGTCTTTGAGGAGGGTAGGTCTCGTAGGCCTAGACTTCTTGACTGGGGAAGGATTGGGAGAGGGAGGGTGGGAGAAGTGCCGCTCTGTCATGTTCACTCTCACCTTCACTCCGCCATCTTTATATATATTACTGCCTCCCTCGCTGAGTGACATATACCAGGTTCAGTATTGCACATAAATATAAACACTCATCTGCATCACCTTCACTTTTGCAGGTGTTATCTCAGGCAGGTGTTTAGCGTATCATCTTAGGTTGGTGTTTAGTGTATCATCCTAGTCAGGTGTTTAGTGTACCATCGTAGGCAGGTGTTTAGTATATCATCTTAGGCAGGTGTTTAGTTCAACGTTTCTACCCCCTGATGCCACCCACTCGACCCAAACGTCGCTCTGTAGAAAAGAGCGAAACAGACACGTTACAGAACATCATTTTATTGGGACAAACGTTTGACTCTACACAGTGAAACGTTTGGTCCAATACAAGTTTTTTCCGTAATCAGTCGTTTTGTTGGCATGCAGTTGTTTACAGTTGCCTCCTGTTGCAGTTGTTCATTGCCGAGTGCATACCAGTCCGGGGAAGTGTATGTCAGTGCATCCCAAGTCTGAAGTGTCACCGGAAAGTATATAGAGTAAATTTTTAACCCAATGAAACCACTGAAGATTCGAAACACGGAATTTGGAAAGAATATGACACAAAGTGGAGGCAACGACAGCCGAGTGTGAGTGTTTGCTTGGAGGAGGAGGAGGAGTGAGCGTGTGTTCCAGGAGGAGGAGGTGAAAGCCAAAGAGGAGGACAGCCTTCAAGTGTGAGCGTGAAGAGTGCTGGGAGAGTGAATCTTCACTCTCAAATGGCGTGGTTCTACAGTGAGAAGTAGTGTGTGCGTGTGTGTGGTCCCCCACCACGCATGGCGACCACTGAGGTGAGTAGCATTGCTCATGTCTTATCCCTCTTTGCTCTCATGTCCCCTCTATCCTATCCCTCTCCACTGCCTTTTCTTACAGTGGCCATACCTCTGGCCCCTGGTTAGGGTGTGGATAGGTTTTCTTCTAATTCATGGCCACCAGCTCCCCTAGCCACACCTCCCATGTCCACATACACGTGCGGCCAGCAGTAACAGCCTGGTTGATAAGGCCGCCCTGATCTACCGGGAGGCCTGGTCGTGGACCGGGCCGTGGGGGCGTTGATCCCCGGAATACTCCAGGTAGACACCTCCATGGCCTCACTCCCTCATTTCCGTCCTTTCCAAGTGTGGAATACCCTCATCTCCAGCCCCGCCCACCCATTTCAGCCCCTCCCACCCATCTCAGCCCCGCCCACCCATCTAAGCCCCGCCCACCCATCTCAGCCCCGCCCACCCATCTCAGCCCCTCCCACCCAACTGCAGCACTAACATCACAACCAGCAACACTAACATCACAACCAGCAACACTAACATCACAACCAGCAACACTAACATCACAACCAGCAACACTAACATCACAACCAGCAACACTAACATCACAACCAGCAACACTAAAATCACAACCAGCAACACTAACATCACAACCAGCAACACTAACATCACAACCAGCAACACTAACATCACAACCAGCAACACTAACATCACAACCAGCAACACTAACATCACAACCAGCAACACTAATCAACCAGCAACACTAACATCACAACCAGCAACACTAACATCACAACCAGCAACACTAACATCACAACCAGCAACACTAACATCACAACCAGCAACACTAAAATCACAACCAGCAACACTAACATCACAACCTGCAGACCAGCAACACTAACATCACAACCAGCAGACCAACAGCACTAACATCACAACCTGCAGACCAGTAGCACTAACATCACAACCAGCAGACCAGCTACACTAACATCACAACTAGCAGACCAGCTAAACTAACATCACAACCAGCAGACCAGCAACACTAACATCACAACCAGCAGACCAGCAACACTAACATCACACATCATTAGGTCGTTGACCGGGTTCAGAGACACCACATTACTGACTTTAGGACAAACTTGCTGCCTGTCACAAATGTTAAATCACTGTGACAAAATTACTTAGGCTGTAGAAGGAAAATAAAATACAGTGGTACCCCGGATTTCGTATTTTTGTAAGTACTTTTGTAAGTTTATTTTTGGGGGTCTGAAACGGACTAATCTAATTTACATTCGTCCTTATGGGAACAAATTCGTTCGGTAACAGCACTTGAACAGCATTCTGGAGCGAATTATTGATGAAATCCGGGGTACCACTGTACATGGATTTTGCAAAAGGCATTTGACACTTGTGACTTTGGAGCATTAGCTCGTAAAATGAGGTAAACAGGTAAAAACGTGAAAAATAAAAAAATAATAATATTTAAATTTCTAACAGACCACAAAGAGTGTTAGTAGGCAAAACAAAGTCAAGTGTCAGCAACGAAGGAAGTTCAGTACAGTCCTGGCACCATTGTTGTTTCTCCTCATAACAGACATAGGAACACTAACCACAGCTTTGTATTATGTTTTTACAAACGATAACAAAATTAGTATGAAAGTCACTTCGATAAAAGGCAAAGAAAAATTATAAACATATCAATAAAATCTTCCAATAAAAATCACGTAATGTTCAGTGGTGACAAATTTCAACTGCATAAATTTGGAAGGAATGAAGACGTAAAACGAGCAGTGTACAGAACACACAGACACTATCATAAAACATTAGGAACACACAGACTATCATAAAACATTAGGAACACACAGACACTATCATAAAACATTAGGAACACACAGACACTATCATAAAACATTAGGAACACACAGACACTATCATAAAACATTAGGAACACACAGACTATCATAAAACATTAGGAACACACAGACACTATCATAAAACATTAGGAACACACAGACTATCATAAAACATTAGGAACACACAGACTATCATAAAACATTAGGAACACACAGACACTATCATAAAACATTAGGAACACACAGACACTATCATAAAACATTAGGAACACACAGACACTATCATAAAACATTAGGAACACACAGACACTATCATAAAACATTAGGAACACACAGACACTATCATAAAACATTAGGAACACACAGACTATCATAAAACATTAGGAACACACAGACACTA
Source organism: Cherax destructor (assembly GCA_009830355.1). NCBI lineage: Eukaryota > Metazoa > Arthropoda > Malacostraca > Decapoda > Parastacidae > Cherax > Cherax destructor. The sequence goes on from WNWK01000495.1 coordinate 104,058, forward strand.
TCATAAAACATTAGGAACACACAGACTATCATAAAACATTAGGAACACACAGACTATCATAAAACATTAGGAACACACAGACTATCATAAAACATTAGGAACACACAGACACTATCATAAAACATTAGGAACACACAGACTATCATAAACATTAGGAACACACAGACACTATCATAAAACATTAGGAACACACAGACTATCATAAAACATTAGGAACACACAGACTATCATAAAACATTAGGAACACACAGACTATCATAAAACATTAGGAACACACAGACACTATTATAAAACATTAGGAACACACTATCATAAAACATTAGGAACACACAGACACTATCATAAAACATTAGGAACACACAGACTCTATCATAAAACATTAGGAACACACAGACTATCATAAAACATTAGGAACACACTATCATAAAACATTAGGAACACACAGACACTATCATAAAACATTAGGAACACACAGACTCTATCATAAAACATTAGGAACACACAGACTCTATCATAAAACATTAGGAACACACAGACACTATCATAAAACATTAGGAACACACAGACTATCATAAAACATTAGGAACACACAGACACTATCATAAAACATTAGGAACACACAGACTATCATAAAACATTAGGAACACACTATCATAAAACATTAGGAACACACAGACACTATCATAAAACATTAGGAACACACAGACTCTATCATAAAACATTAGGAACACAGACATTATCATAAAACATTAGGAACACACAGACACTAAGAACATAAGAACATAAGAAAGGAGGAACACTGCAGCAGGCCTGTTGGCCCATTCTAGGCAGGTCCTTCACATTCCATCCCACCAACAGAATATTTGTTCAACCTAATTTTCAATGCTACCCAAAAAATAAGCTTTGATAATTTTATTTACTCATGTGCAATTCCCACTCAAATCCAACCCCTTTCACTCATGAATTTATCCAACCTAAATTTAAAACTACCCAAGGTCCTAGCTTCAATAACCCTACTAGGCAGACTGTTCCACTCATCAACTACCCTATTTCCAAACCAATACTTTCCTATATCCTTTCTAAATCTAAACTTATCTAACTTGAATCCATTATTGCGGGTTCTCTCTGGAGAGATACCCTCAAGACCTTATTTATATCCCCTTTGTTAATACCCATTTTCCACTTGTATACCTCGATCATGTCTCCCTCATTCTACGTCTTACAAGTGAATGTAATTTAAGGGTCTTCAATCTCTTCGTAAGGAAGATTTCTAATGCTATGTATTAATTTAGTCATTCTACGCTGAATGTTTTCTAACGAATTTATGTCCATTCTGTAATATGGAGACCAGAACTGAGCTGCGTAATCTAGGTGAGGCCTTACTAATGATGTATAAAGCTGTAATATAACGTCTGGACTTCTGTTGCTAACACTTCTTGATATAAATCCCAGTAATCTATTTGCCTTATTACGTACGCTTAGGCATTGCTGTCTTGGTTTAAGGTTGCTGCTTACCATCACCCCCAAGTCCTTCTCGCAATCTGTATGGCTAAGTTCTACGTTATTTAACTTATAAGTGCTTGGGTTATGGACACTCCCGAGTTTTAGAACTTTGCATTTATCTACATTGAACTGCATCTGCCATTTTTCTGACCAGGAATTGAGTTTGTCTAAATCCTCCTGTAGTTCACTGACATCTACGTCTGAATCGATTATCCTACCTATCTTCGTGTCATCAGCGAATTTGCTCATATCACTAGAAATTCCCTCGTCAAGGTCATTTATATATATTATAAACAACAACGGGCCCAAAACCGATCCCTGAGGAACGCCACTTGTTACAGATCCCCACTCCGATTTAACCCCATTTATGCACACCCTCTGCTTCCTATTGGTGAGCCATGACTCGATCCATGACAACACTTTTCCCCCAATGCCATGAGCAGCCACTTTCTTTAACAGTCTCTGATGTGGTACTCTATCAAAAGCCTTACTAAAATCCAAATAAACGATATCGAATTCTTTATCATTATCAACTGCCTCAAAAGCCCCACTGAAAAAAGTTAACAAATTAGTTAGGCAGGAACGGCCCCTGGTGAATCCATGCTGAGTATCATTAATCAAATTATGCCTATCGAGATGGCTTCTTATGTTATCAGCTATCATAAAACATTAGGAACACACTATCATAAAACATTAGGAACACACTATCATAAAACATTAGGAACACACTATCATAAAACATTAGGAACACACTATCATAAAACATTAGGAACACACTATCATAAAACATTAGGAACACACTATCATAAAACATTAGGAACACACAAACACTATCATAAAACATTAGGAACACACAGACACTATCATAAAACATTAGGAACACACAGACACTATCATAAAACATTAGGAACACACAGACACTATCATAAAACATTAGGAACACAGACAATATCATAAAACATTAGGAACACACAGACACTATCATAAAACATTAGGAACACACAGACACTATCATAAAACATTAGGAACACACAGACACTATCATAAAACATTAGGAACACAGACAATATCATAAAACATTAGGAACACACAGACACTATCATAAAACATTAGGAACACACAGACACTATCATAAAACATTAGGAACACACAGACACTATCATAAAATATTAGGAACACACAGACACTATCATAAAACATTAGGAACACACATACACTATCATAAAACATTAGGAACACACAGACACTATCATAAAACATTAGGAACACACAGACTCTATCATAAAACATTAGGAACACACAGACTCTATCATAAAACATTAGGAACGAAGATAGGTAGGATAGTTAAATTAGACACATATGCAACACTTGGGTATCTTTATTGAGGAAACGTTTCGCCACACAGTGGCTTCATCAGTCCAATACAAAGTAGAAAGGTGTAAGGAGAGGAGGAGTTTGAGGTTATCAGTCCCTCGGCCTGGAGTCGATGTGTTCAGTCCATCAATCTTGATGGACTTCTGTTGCTTACACTTCTTGATATAAATCCCAGTAATCTATTTGCTTTATTTCTTACGCTTAGGCATTGCTGACTTGGTTTGAGGTTGCTGCTTACCATAACCCCCAGATCCTTTTCGCATTCTGTACGGCTGAGTTCAACATTATTAAGCTGGTAGGTGGTAGGGTTATGAACATTCCCGAGCTTTAGAACTTTGCATTTATCTACATTGAACTGCATCTGCCATTTTTCTGACCAGGAATTGAGTTTGTCTAAATCCTCCTGAAGTTCCGTGACATCTACGTCTGAATCGATTATCCTACCTATGTAGATGAATGGTTCAGAGAACCGACAAGTTGTTAAATTAGACACATATGCAACACTTGGGTATCTTTATTGAGGAAACGTTTCGCCACACAGTGGCTTCATCAGTCCAATACAAAGTAGAAAGGTGTAAGGAGAGGAGGAGTTTGAGGTTATCAGTCCCTCGGCCTGGAGTCGATGTGTTCAGTCCATCAATCTTGTTAGAAGTGTAGCACAAGGCCGTAGAGGTGGCTTATATGCTGTAATCAGGTGAGATGCAGCAGGAGGAGGCAGGTCATAGTGGTATCAACCACTAGTCGAAGTAAGTCCTTGTCCAAAGGTTTGGACAAATGTTGAAGAATCCCTTTGTATCAAGATCCCAAGAAGTTGCTGTGTCAGACAGGATGTAGATGAATGGTTCAGAGAACCGACAAGTTGTTAAATTAGACACATATGCAACACTTGGGTATCTTTATTGAGGAAACGTTTCGCCACACAGTGGCTTCATCAGTCCAATACAAAGTAGAAAGGTGTAAGGAGAGGAGGAGTTTGAGGTTATCAGTCCCTCGGCCTGGAGTCGATGTGTTCAGTCCATCAATCTTGATGGAATGGTTCAGAGAACGACAAGTTGTTAAATTAGACACATATGCAACACTTGGGTATCTTTATTGAGAAACGTTTGCACACAGTGGCTTCATCAGTCAATACAAGTAGAAGGTGTAAGGAGAGGAGGTTTGAGTATCAGTCCCTCGGCCTGGAGTCGATGTGTTCAGTCCATCAATCTTGATGGACTGAACACATCGACTCCAGGCCGAGGACTGATACCTCAAACTCTCCTCTCCTTACACCTTCTACTTTGTATTGACTGATGAAGCCACTGTGTGGCGAAACGTTTCCTCAATAAAGATACCCAAGTGTTGCATATGTGTCTAATTTAACAACTTGTCGGTTCTCTGAACCATTCATCTACATCCTGTCTGACACAGCAACTTCTTGGGATCTTGATACAAAGGGATTCTTCAACATTTGTCCAAACCTTTGGACAAGGACTTACTTCGACTAGTGGTTGATACCACTATGACCTGCCTCCTCCTGCTGCATCTCACCTGATTACAGCATATAAGCCACCTCTACGGCCTTGTGCTACACTTCTAACAAGATTGATGGACTGAACACATCGACTCCAGGCCGAGGGACTGATAACCTCAAACTCCTCCTCTCCTTACACCTTTCTACTTTGTATTGGACTGATGAAGCCACTGTGTGGCGAAACGTTTCCTCAATAAAGATACCCAAGTGTTGCATATGTGTCTAATTTAACAACTTGTCGGTTCTCTGAACCATTCATCTACATAGGTAGGATAATCGATTCAGACGTAGATGTCACGGAACTTCAGGAGGATTTAGACAAACTCAATTCCTGGTCAGAAAAATGGCAGATGCAGTTCAATGTAGATAAATGCAAAGTTCTAAAGCTCGGGAATGTTCATAACCCTACCACCTACCAGCTTAATAATGTTGAACTCAGCCGTACAGAATGCGAAAAGGATCTGGGGGTTATGGTAAGCAGCAACCTCAAACCAAGTCAGCAATGCCTAAGCGTAAGAAATAAAGCAAATAGATTACTGGGATTTATATCAAGAAGTGTAAGCAACAGAAGTCCAGCGGTTATATTACAGCTTTATACATCATTAGTAAGGCCTCACCTAGATTATGCAGCTCAGTTCTGGTCTCCATTTTACAGAATGGATATAAATTCGTTAGAAAACATTCAGCGACGAATGACAAAGTTAATTCATAGCATTAGAAATCTTCCGTATGAAGAACGATTGAAGACCCTTAAATTACATTCACTTGTAAGACGAAGAATGAGGGGAGACATGATCGAGGTATATAAGTGGAAGATGGGTATTAATAAGGGGGATATAAATGGTTCATGAGTGACTAGACTTCCTAGCCATCATCTGAGTACGGGAACACATAATTAGGGCCTGGTTCATGAGTGACTAGACTTCCTAGCCATCATCTGAGTACGGGAACACATAATTAGGGCCTGGTTCATGAGTGACTAGACTTCCTAGCCATCATCTGAGTACGGGAACACATAATTAGGGCCTGGTTCATGAGTGACTAGACTTCCTAGCCATCATGTGAGTACGGGAACACATAATTAGGGCCTGGTTCATGAGTGACTAGACTTCCTAGCCATCATCTGAGTACGGGAACACATAATTAGGGCCTGGTTCATGAGTGACTAGACTTCCTAGCCATCATGTGAGTACGGGAACACATAATTAGGGCCTGGTTCATGAGTGACTAGACTTCCTAGCCATCATCTGAGTACGGGAACACATAATTAGGGCCTGGTTCATGAGTGACTAGACTTCCTAGCCATCATCTGAGTACGGGAACACATAATTAGGGCCTGGTTCATGAGTGACTAGACTTCCTAGCCATCATCTGAGTACGGGAACACATAATTAGGGCCTGGTTCATGAGTGACTAGACTTCCTAGTCATCATCTGAGTACGGGAACACATAATTAGGGCCTGGTTCATGAGTGACTAGACTTCCTAGTCATCATGTGAGTACGGTAACACATAATTAGGGCCTGGTTCATGAGTGACTAGACTTCCTAGTCATCATGTGAGTACGAGGTAGCAACGGCTTCACAACACCAGGATGAATATTTATACGTTACGCCCAAATTATGGGAAGTGGTGGGTGAGGTGCGGGTGTACTCACCTAGCAGCATTTGTAGGTGTCGATTCATCGCTTCTGGTCTCATCTTTTGACTTCTACCGACCGGTTTCCCTAATTTCTGGTCTGCATGGCCCAATTATGTCATGAAGCTGTGTGTAGTTCCTACCCCCATTCTGATGCATGCAACGTATTCACCACTCTAAGCCTAAAAAAAAAGGTCGTTGTCATATCTGTCCCTTGGTTCCATCCTCTTGCATCTCAGTCTGTCCCCATGCACTCTGTAGTCCTCTCAGTGTTTTCTGTGTCGTAATCATAGACAAGTCTCCTCTGGTTCCCCTCGGTTCTAGTCTTGTTGCGTTCCTTTAAGGAACTGAAGCATAGGCAGGAGATAGTCGTTTTTTTTTAGGAGTCTGAATACGTGCAGCAGTTGAAGGTATCGTTACAGTGGGTGGGGCCCACTAGTGGAAGATGATCATGCCCAAGAGTCGGTTTAGTTGCAGGTGGTGAATACCTGCATCTAGGCCGAGGGACTGATTACCTTGTCTTCTACTGTCTCCAGTTTCAACACCTTCAAATATCCTCTGCATTGAATTGATAAAGTGACTGCTTGGCGAAATGTCTTCAGGATAAAGATACCCAGGTGTTGCACACGTGTCAAATTCATGTGCAGGTAGAGAGGTACAGGTGTAGAGAGGTGCGGGTGTAGAGAGGTGCGGGTGTAGAGAGGTGCGGGTGTAGAGAGGTGCGGGTGTAGAGAGGTGCGGGTGTAGAGAGGTGCGGGTGTAGAGAGGTGCGGGTGTAGAGAGGTGCGGGTGTAGAGAGGTGGGGGTGTAGAGAGGTGCAGGTGTAGAGAGGTGTGGGTGTAGAGAGGTGCAGGTATAGAGAGGTGCGGGTGTAGAGAGGTGCGGGTGTAGAGAGGTGCGGGTGTAGAGAGGTGCGGGTGTAGAGAGGTGCGGGTGTAGAGCGGTGCAGGTGTAGAGAGGTACGGGTGTAGAGAGTTGCAGGTGTAGAGAGATTCAGGTGTAGAGAGGTACGGGTGTAGAGAGGTGCGGGTGTAGAGCGGTTCAGGTGTAGAGAGGTACGGGTGTAGAGTTGCAGGTGTAGAGGTGCAGGTGTAGAGGTGCAGGTGTAGAGAGGTGCGGGTGTAGAGAGGTGCAAGTGTAGTGAGGTGCGGGTGTAGAGCGGTGCAGGTGTAGAGCGGTGCAGGTGTAGAGAGGTGCAGGTGTAGTGAGGTGCGGGTGTAGAGAGGTGCAGATGTAGAGCGGTGCAGGTGTAGAGAGGTGTAGGTGTAGTGAGGTGCGGGTGTAGAGAGGTGCAGGTGTAGTGAGGTGCGGGTGTAGAGAGGTGCAGGTGTAGAGAGGTGCAGGTGTAGAGAGTGCAGGTGTAGAGAGGTGCAGGTGTAGTGAGGTGCGGGTGTAGAGAGGTGCAGGTGTAGAGAGGTGCAGGTGTAGAGCGGTGCAGGTGTAGAGAGGTGCAGGTGTAGTGAGGTGCGGGTGTAGAGAGGTGCAGGTGTAGTGAGGTGCGGGTGTAGAGAGGTGCAGGTGTAGAGAGGTGCAGGTGTAGAGAGGTGCAGGTGTAGTGAGGTGCGGGTGTAGAGAGGTGCAGGTGTAGAGAGGTGCAAGTGTAGAGAGGTACGGGTGTAGAGAGGTACGGGTGTAGAGAGGTGCAGGTGTAGTGAGGTGCGGGTGTAGAGAGGTGCAGATGTAGAGAGGTGCAGGTGTAGAGAGGTGCGGGTGTAGTGAGGTACGGGTGTAGAGAGGTGCAGGTGTAGTGAGGTGCGGGTGTAGAGAGGTGCAGGTGTAGAGAGGTGCAGGTGTAGAGAGGTACGGGTGTAGAGAGGTGCAGGTGTAGAGATGAGCTGAGAAGCACCATGCTGAGGTAATTAACCCAGCCCATATTTTAAGTAATTAGGTAGAAACGTCTTGCTCTGGCTGGGTTAACTAGCTTGCCTCGCCTAGTAGAATGTTGTAAACAACAGCCATCTAGGGAGGCACCACCATCTTAACAAATGAGAGTGAAACGGAAGCCTGTTAAACGTTTTGCACTCTGGCAGGATTTTAGTCTCATGGACGCATGGCAGGTAAGTCTTAAAAACTTACCACATCCAATATATACATTCCATACTCTCCTCTGTTTTCTAATAGTTTTTATTCTCGTAATATTTCCTCTCAACTTTACGAGTCCTGGTTTGAGACGGCTCCCTCGGACCATTAACTGGTGTTATATTGGAAGAAATGTTGATGCAGACACGTATCGATGAGTAGTGGCAAACTAGAGGGAATTAGGAACTTTGGCAAACATATATGTTAGCTATGTCTAAATTAACTAATTTCTTATTTAAAAAAAATCTAACCTATTTGAGTCTAATAATTAAATCTCCGGTGTATGTAAGATGAGAACTACTAATTCCACCTCAAATAATAGGCAAGGACTTAGCTAATTTGACCGCTAAAACACAGCTTCACTGGTGAAGATACTTAATATAACAAGCTCTTACTGAAACAAATTCATATCTATGTTGGTCTTTATCAGTTAACTACTTGCTACGGATGTTTAGATTACAGGTAATGTTTATGTTATGGGTCTTGCTGAGAGCTTTCATTTGAGCTGCCTCTGCTTTGTCAGGAACTTAATACACAAGTCTGCATTACCTCGGTATTTTGCTTGTCGACAACAATGGCGTCATGATGTAGCAGTTGCTAGAGGCATAAGCCATCTGTTCTGAACCCATATTGCCCTGCATTATTTTAATGTTGTGATGCCATGGGTTGAACTCTCGTACTTTTAACACTCAAAAAATGTTGATAATGTGGGGTGTCACTGTTTTCGGGCTATAGTTTTTGTGAGCACTTTACCGGCATCTTTGTGGAATGGGGTTATACCCGTGGTTGTTAGTGCTCAGATGTCCCTCAGGTCCAGACTCTTTCTCCATCTAAATTTAAGACAAGTGTGGTAGGTTAAAGGTATCAGGCTACAGGTGTCATACAGTCACAGTATGACACGCTACAAGTGTCATAAAGTCATAGCGTGGTATGCTTTACGGGTCATGTGATGGCAATACATAAAGATTCAGATGTCGTAGAATAGGTTATAGGGGAAAGGCCACTCCAATTGTTAGTGTCTGCAGGTCACACCAAATGTTGTGGTCTCAAGGCTACAACATTAAGACAAGTAGTGTCTTATTAACTCACTCATCAGTGTAACGTAAACAACAGTGAGTGTTGTGGTGTGAGTAAATGCGAGTGATGAGTGAGAGGTGTCACCACAGCAGCTACTCTCATATGAACATTACTGGAGTGTTGAGGTAACGAGTCAAGCCTCGCTGCCTCACTTGATGCTTCACTCTCTGACACTCAGGAATTTGTGGACAGTGTTGCAGCTAAGCAAGATTGTGAAAGATTGTTGAATGACACACTACATACGCACGTGGGTGTACAAACACACACACACAACTGCTACTACCACAACAAGCATGGGTGGAGAAAAGCTGCAAATATACAAGAGTGAAAAATGACGGAGTAAATATGACACCATTCATATTGTACAACGACAGCGGCATATGTAAGATTAGCAAAACAGCATTTAGGAATCTGAACAAAGAATCCTTTAGCACTCTTTCTACAACCTATGTTAGAGCAGTCATTGAGTACGCGGCCCCAGCATGGAGCCCACACCTGGTCAAGCATGTACTAGAACCGAGAAGAATGCATTATGAGGAGAGGTTGAAGGAAATTAATCTGACGACCTTGGTGGAGAGGACAAGGAACGATATGATCACTACGTATAAAATCCCAAGAGAAATTGATAGGGCAGCTAGGGACAAACTGAATCAGGATGACAGGGACACAGGTGGAAGCTGAGGACACAGATGAACCACAGGGATGTATGGAAGTGTTTCTTAAGTCTCAGGATGGTTGCAATGTGGAATGATTTGGATGAGGAAATGATGGAAGTAAACTTAATATGCAGCTTCAAGAGTAGAGTTGATAAAGTCCAAATCTATAGTTTTTCCCTGTTATTTTGCTGCTACCTTTGTGGAGGGAATATATCCATCGTTGTTAACGACTGTGGTATGGGTGGGGTATTACCCTGGGAGGGAGTTGGATCATTACACTGGTGGGTGTGATCATTGCACTGGTGGGTGGGATTATTATCCTGGGGAGTGGGATTATCATCCTGGGAGAGGGTAGGAACATTATCCTGCCCTTTTTATAGCCTCTGGGAATACACTAAGATCTAAGCTCTTTCTCCAAAGAATACCGAGTGCTCGTACTAGTGGTATTTCGCACTCCCTTATACATAGTTCCGTGAAAGGAGACCCTGGTGCTGCCTGTGAGAGCATGTGATGAATTTCCTTTTTAGAATACTGGGTGATTTGTCCTGAAGTCAGACGTATGATTTGTATATTGTTCAGAGATAATGAGACAACTCTGGATCCTTAACTCTCGTGTTGTTATTGTATTAACTCCCCAGTGAGTTATGGGTCAGTTTTATACAGCTGGCTTTTGACTTGGAGGTTTACCTATATCTAGAAGCATTTAGAATTTATTGCTGTTTTCAGGTTTTCTTGTGCTTCTGGTATGAATGTTTTAGTTTGTGTTGCGTATTAGTACACTCTGGTCTTCTCTGTGTTGCAACATCTACACGTTTGGAAGCCATTAAGTCAGTCATTCCTTTTTTTTTCAGAACTATTTATTTATCTAACTGTACAGTTAAGGAATTAAGAAAAATATATGTGTAATCGTACGAGGTTGAAAGTAAGATTAGCTAAACAATCCTGAGTATCCTGACTAAATATAACACGAGTGTCCACTTGAAGTTCAAGTCTGAGTTACGTAATGTCAACACTTCAGGTATACAGTGGTAAACACAGTTAAGAAAAAGTTAATTTATTGTGAAAGTGCGTAAACCTGTTGATTTTAATGAACTTTTCGCATATATTAAAAAAATTAGAGAAACATTGTTAAATATATATATATATATATATATATATATATATATATATATATATATATATATATATATATATATATATATATATCAACTAGCAGCTTTTGGTTTTTGATGTACTGTTGTTCACAGTATGACGATGGTACTTTAGTATAGTGTGAAGCGTCTTCTTGGTCCCCTCTGATGTTATTGTTACTTCTTGCTCTCTTTTATTCTCGCAGTTCTTCTTTCCCCCTCCTCTTCTTCTCTCGTATCCTCTTTTCCGCTTCCTTCTCTCCCCGGGGTGAAAACAAATATATAATATATAAAAAAGACGCACAGATGAAGTATAATGCGATCCTTTATCTCCTGCCTTCCCTGCCTCTCCTGTCGTCCCTGCCTCTCCTGTCGTCCCTGCCTCTCCTGTCGTCCCTGCCTCTCCTGTCGTCCCTGCCTCTCCTGTCGTCCCTGCCTCTCCTGTCGTCCCTGCCTCTCCTGTCGTCCCTGCCTCTCCTGTCGTCCCTGCCTCTCCTGTCGTCCCTGCCTCTCGTGCCTTCACTACTTTCTCTACCTCCCCTATCGTCCCTGTCTCCCCTGCAGTCCCTGCCTTCCCTGCCGCCTGTCTTGGCCAACTTTCACGAGTCGGCATCTAGAGGAAAAAGGTGTTAGAAAAGCTAGGCCTTCTGCAAGTTTTTAAGTGCTGGGCGAAATGTGTCGTAAAATGTATTCATCCACAACTTTTGACAATTGATGTCGTTAGTTCGTTGTATTTATCGTTTGATGTAATGAATAAATTTACGAGGTTATTCATTGCCTTACATCGTCAAGGACACATGATCTTCATCGTGAAGGAGGAAATGTAATACAGTCGGTCGTCAGTCAGTGAGGAGCACATAGTTATCCCGGCAGTCAGTGAACACTGAGGCTGTGAGTCAGTGAGTCAGTCAAAATGTAAGGAAATGTGGGAAAGGTGGCGGTCGCCCTGGAAAATAACTGGTTGTTAATGGTTAACCTGGTACAAGGTCACTGGTGCTCACCCGGATCCTAACCTAGCTCTACAACCACCTATAGTATATATATATATATATATATATATATATATATATATATATATATATATATATAAGGGAGGTACCACCTCTAGAACTTTACTGGAGACCCTCATCCTCTATATATGTTATATGAGTGCTTTATTAATAGACAGAATACATTGACAGAAAAAACAAACATGAACATGAATACAATGGTACAATATATCAAATATTATGAATCTCCTCCAGCTCCTCCGAAGCCGGACGCGAGCCCAGTATGCAGCATGCATTTTCCCTCTGGATGGCCACGCTGAGGCGCTGGAACATGAAAGTGGCTGCCCTTGGGTCCCTGGTGGTGTCGATGAGTCTGGAACCCAGTTCTTTAAGGAAACGTGTTGCATTTTTTTCCCATGCTCCCAAGGTTTCTGATCCCACTGGGACAAATTGATACTGTTGGCTTATGTCACTGTACTTGCCGATCTTGTACTCCTCCCTGTGGTCAGCAGCTCCGACACTGTGATGGATGTAGGTGTTAGCCAGTGTCGACACACATGTATAGTCCCATGCTAAGAGCTTGCCATTCTTCCAAGGATAGATGGTGATCCCGTCGGGGTGGTTTGCTGGGTTGTGGGTATTGTTGGCTGCTAGTGATCGGGGCTCTCTTTCTGCTGGGGATTTAGCTGAAGCAAGAGTTCTCTTTATGATGTCGTTGACTTCATTGTGTCTTGCATGCCAGCCCTTGTGAATTGGGGCAGCAAGGCGCAGAGCCACTGCAAAGGGTCGAGGCGTGTTCCCATTTCCGAGATGGGAACTGTTTGGAGGAAGTCCCCAGAGTGATGTGCACTCACAGCTAGGAGACGGGCAGTCTCCCTGTCTGATGTTACAGCCCTAAGCATGTTGGCAAGCATCTTTTCAGTGATGGGGCCATCTCAGCTTGACTGTTTGTAGGCCAGTTCTGCACTAGGTTTTGAAAGATAATACACACATTAACATGAAGGATAAAACTTGGAAAGCTGTGTATATCTTTGCCGTGAGAGTAGCGCTCTTCGACCCATGCGGGATTAGCGCTTCTTAATGTAATAATAATATTTAAAGTGATATAAATTGGTCAAGGACTGTAAGTATTAAGTTGATTTTCTCCTGGCATTTGGCGGAGTGATCAGACTGAGGAAGCCAGACCAGACTGGCAGGTCTGAAGCACTAGTCATGCAGTGTGTGGAGCACTGGTCATGCAGTGTGTGGAGCACTGGTCATGCAGTGTGTGAAGCACTGGTCATGCAGTGTGTGAAGCACTGGTCATGCAGTGTGTGGAACACTGGTCATGTACCACACACTGGTCATGCACCACACACTGGTCATGCACCACACACTGGTCATGCAGTGTGTGGTGTGTGAATCACTGGTCAAGCAGTATGGTGTGTGTGGAGCACTGGTCATGCAGTATGGTGTGTGTGGAGCACTGGTCATGCAGTGTGGCGTGTGGAGCACTGGTCATGCAGTATTGTGTGTGTGGAGCACTGGTCATGCAGTGTGGCGTGTGGAGCACTGGTCAAAGGGAAAGTGAGCCAGGTTCACTCTGGGCAGTGGGGAAACTTGTAAATTAATAGATTTCAATGCACTGAACTCGATTTTCCCCGTTTGCCAGAGGTTAATTAAAGAGAGAGAGAGAGAGAGAGAAACAATGTACTCAATGGTTTTAATCTGTTAAACACTCAGTAATTAATATTCAATATTCGACTTGTGTTAGGCTTGGTTAGGTAAGGTTTGTCAGGAAACAGGACAACGACTTGTGTTGCTAGCAAGTAACGTGTTACTATCAGTTCATCTCTTGCAATGACCCACATTATTATATCTATAATTACCATTTGTATACTATTTCATTATAGCTTGATATTTGTAACATTGAGCTAGAGAGCTGGAGGCTGTGCTTGGAGCCGCCTTGTACAAACTACACGCATAACCAACCTGGTTGGGGCTTAAATCTTGGTAAACTGCTGGTAGCCTCCATTCACCCTGTTAGTGCTTGTGGCTGAATGAAAGTGGATGTTTGTAAGATTTACTTGTCATCTTGTTTATGAGTCAGGAAGAAAAGATCAGCAATCCTGCCAGAGTGCAAAGAAATTAACATTGGTTAATTTTTTTGCATAGGTTTTCTCCACACTTGCTCACAGGTATTTTGCCACTGACCAGGGAAGAAAGAGGAACGATGGAATGAATACCTGAAGATGGTTCTGGTCCCAGACCAGGCCTCCAGGTGGTTGGCTTGATCAACTAGTCTCTTAGGGCTAGCCACGTGCAGTCCAACATACCCACCACAGCCCGCCTGATCAGAAAATACCTTAAGGAACTTACCAAGTTGCCTCTTGAAGACAGCCAGGGGTCTGTTGGTAATCTTTTAAATATGAAGGAAGGGTGTTGAAGAGTCTTGGTCCATTTATATTTGCTGAGTCATCTCTGTCTGTACCCATTTATATCCCTGCTTTTCACTGGGAATATTTTTCATCGTCTCATGAGTCTTTTGCTTTCATAGGGAGTGATTTCTGTGTACTGATTTGGGATTAATCCCTCTTAATTTTTTCGGGTATAAATTATGATGCATCTTTGCAAGGAGTACAGTTGAAGGAGCTGCAAGCCTTCTTAATAATTTAAATGCTTGATCGAACTTACACGTTCAGTTAAGTTTCTGCATGTACTCTTCAGTTCTGCGATGTCACCTGCCTTAAAAGGAGCTGATAGTGTACAATAATATTCCAGTCTAGAGAGAACAAGTGACTTGACAGTATCATAATTGGCATGGCATCTCTTGTTTTTAATGTTCTAATTATTCACCCTATCACTTTCCTTAAGTTTGTGAAGTTAACAACATTACTCTGGTCTGAGTCTTCACTTATTATCGTGTTCAATACATTCCTCAACACTGACTCGTACTGTTTTTTATCAAGATTTCGTTCATTCTTTGTTAACATCTCTGCTTGACTCAGCTAAGTCGAGGACAAATAGTGGAACAGAGTTTTGACTTGGATTTGTCAAGTGAAAAAAAGTATGAAGGATTTTTCTCAATTTCCTGAATGACTTTTTTTTTGTTCCTTTCATTTCTTCTGTCAGGTGTGAGTGATTTATTTTATATTCTTTATCGGTAATTTCTCGGTGTAAATTTCTTTTTTGTGTGTGTGTGTGTGTGTAATATGTGCGAGTATTTTTTTAACAGTTCAGCAACCTTCTTATTCATTAAGGTCTTCTATGCTCTCTTTTTTTCATGTTTTATCTCCTCTTGGTCTTGTATGCTTCAACATTCAGTTTTCTCATATATTGTTATGAGTTAGGGGTGTTGAGGATGGTTCCCAGGTAAAGTTTGTTAGTTCATTGTATATTTCATCCCAGTCAGTTCGTGGATTATTTGAATTAAGTTTACTAAACACCTCTCGTTGACTGTCTCTTAGGCACTTCAGTGAGGGTGATCAGAATTCATCGTACTTGAAATTGTCTCTGTAACTTCCTTATTGTTTGTGAAGATCAAATCTAGCGTATTATTATTTCTAGCAGATTGTGTTAGCTGTTGGTTCATTGCAATGTTTTTTTTTTTGCCTAGTCTTAGTTAGGAGTTGCCTGGTATGTGCTGGTTGTGTTAGAGTACTTCCCGGTATCATCTCTCTTATAATGCTGTTGTCTGTTATCTCCCATTTTGCATTTTTTAAGTGGTTTAAATGTAGAATGCTCCAGATTCAAGGCAGCTTATCTTTCTTATCTGTTCTGTGAATTCCTGCATCATTGTTGGTGTTGGTTTGTATACGAAGATAATTAACAGGTTTTGGTCTACACTTTCATTGTTACCTTTTCTACCTTGTAATTTGATGATTTCCAATAATTTTGCAACATTTCGACCCTATTTTTTATACTAAATCCACGGCTTGAGAAAGCTCCTGGAGAGCGAAACGTTGCCACAATAAAATGTCACATTAGTTGCATTTGTGTCCTTTTACTTAACACTAAATCCACTTGTCTTCACTGTAATTCAACGATAAAACTGTTGAGATTCATCAGTATTTTGCATCAGCTTAATTCACCAATATTTGCAGGAACTTTAAGGTGTTGTACCTTACAGCTTCACCCTTCAGAGTATACAGTTTAGCAGACCACCGGGTGGTCTGGTGGCTAGAGCTCTCGCTTCACACACAGAGGGCCCGGGTTCGATTCCCGGCGGGTGGAAACATTTCGACGTGTTTCCTTACACCTGTTGTCATGTTTACCTAGCAGCAAATAGGTACCTGGGTTGTTAGTCGACTGGTGTGGGTCGCATCCTGGGGAACAAGATTAAGGACCCCAATGGAAATAAGACAGACAGTCCTCGATGACGCACTGACCTTCTTGGGTTATCCTGGGTGGCTAACCCTCCGGGGTTAAAAATCCGAAGAAATCTTATTTTTATCTTAAGAACACCTGAAGGATCAAGGCTGTATAGCTGCAAACACAACACTTTTCTTTGGGATATTTATTACCGGCAAGAAACTGGAAAATCCCTCTTCTACTACTAGTAGATACCATTAACTGAAAAAGTGTGGAAGTCTTCATGTGGAAACTGGGCGTCTAAGTATGCAGAATACCAGATCAACCAGGCTGTGATGACAATGTGGGTCTAAGGGCAGCTAACGGTAATTCTCGTGGGAGAGGCAATTAACAGAGAGGTTTGGCCTCAGGCTGTGGTGCCAGGGTAAGAAAAAACCTTGATTATGAATTAGACACTTGTGCAGCACTTGGGTATCTGGTTGTGGAAACGTTTCGCCCACCAGTGGCTTCCTCAGTCCAGTACAGAGAAGAATGGTTGAAGATCAAGATTGATAGACTGATCACATCGACTCCAGGGACGTATTACCTCAGACCCTCCTGATCTTCAACCATTCTTTTCTGTGTTGGACTGAGGAAGCCACTGGTGGGCGAAACGTTTCCACAATAAATATACCCAAGTGTTGAATAAGTGTCTAATTCATCAACCTGTCAGTCCTCTCAACCATTTATCTGCAAGAAAAACCTTGGAAACCAGCCACGTGTATATGTGTGTCAAAGGCAACACTATACGTTCCCTCTGCTTCATGACAAGAATAATAGTAAGTTATGTCAGGTAAAGACACGTCTGCAAGGCTCTTCTGCGGACCGTGTTGGGCAGTGAGGTTCATATTTCCCATTATTTCCATGGCTGTGTGCGCACCGCAGCCACACTAGGCCACACTACACCGCCACAGTGTGGTCGCACCACACACTCACACGGTTAACTGTAATGTGTTAATGGTTCCGGGGAATACCGTTCATGTTTACTTACTGATTTGTGATAGCATATATAAACACCCATGTTGGGAGCTGGAGCTTTGTCTGGTACTAGAGCACTGCTGTGTCTGACACAGTCTGCTAGCCGGTACTAGAGCACTGCTGTGTGTGCCAGTACAACCAACCACTTTGATTACCCCTACAAGAGTACTGCTGTGTCTGACACGTCTTATTTTCTTACTCGGTTACTTTTTATAAAGTGTATTGTTGTGATTATAAATTTATTTGACTTAAGAAAATCTACCTTAAGAGGATCTTAAACTGAGCCAGGTAGGTATGTTGGACTTGGTGCTGCAAGCACAAATAGCTTGGTTGATCAGGCCATCAACCAGTCATCTTCAGATAACCTGTAGTTGTTAGAGCACTTGGCAAAGTGTTTCATATTCCTTCAGTTTTCGTCGTAGTGTTACAGCAAACATGTAGATGGCGCGCATGATCTGAAGCCACTCTTGAGCTGCTTGTGTCGCCACCAACACGCGCTCTGCTCTCTGATAAAAACTTTGGAATTCGAGGGAGTTTTTTTTTTAATTTGATATCGTTGTTTGTGAGGTGATGGAGGGAAGTAGTTGAGGTCAGACTGGTGGTGGTGGGTCAGAGTGCCAGGGTAGTGGTTGAGGTCAGACTGGTGGTGGTAGGTCAGAGTGCCAGGATAGTGGTTGAGGTCAGACTGGTGGTGGTGGGTCAGAGTGCCAGGGTAGTGGTTGAGGTCAGACTGGTGGTGGTGGGTCAGAGTGCCAGGATAGTGGTTGAGGTCAGACTGGTGGTGGTGGGTCAGAGTGCCAGGGTAGTGGTTGAGGTCAGACTGGTGGTGGTAGGTCAGAGTGCCAGGATAGTGGTTGAGGTCAGACTGGTGGTGGTGGGTCAGAGTGCCAGGGTAGTGGTTGAGGTCAGACTGGTGGTGGTGGGTCAGAGTGCCAGGATAGTGGTTGAGGTCAGACTGGTGGTGGTGGGTCAGAGTGCCAGGGTAGTGGTTGAGGTCAGACTGGTGGTGGTAGGTCAGAGTGCCAGGATAGTGGTTGAGGTCAGACTGGTGGTGGTGGGTCAGAGTGCCAGGGTAGTGGTTGAGGTCAGACTGGTGGTGGTGGGTCAGAGTGCCAGGATAGTGGTTGAGGTCAGACTGGTGGTGGTGGGTCAGAGTGCCAGGGTAGTGGTTGAGGTCAGACTGGTGGTGGTGGGTCAGTGCCAGGATAGTGGTTGAGGTCAGACTGGTGGTGGTGGGTCAGAGTGCCAGGGTAGTGGTTGAGGCCAGACTGGTGGTGGTGGGTCAGAGTGCCAGGGTAGTGGTCATGTTGTTGGCACTCTGCTCTAAGTCTATTAAGATAACAGACATTTCTTAATATTTAATTTGTGCTCAAGTGTAGAACCGGGACGTAATAATAATAATAATAATAATAATAATAATAATAATAATAATAATAATAATAATAATAATACCAGGTATTCACGAGGAAGCGCTAAACTGATGAGGGTTAATGCAGCATCTTGGGTATGGAAGGCAATCATGTTTGATCCGAGGATGGTGGGAGTCTACCTGTAGACTACTGGGGGGTCGATTTCGAGGATCACCCCTTCCCCCGGCGACCTGATCGACCTAGCTGTTGGTGCCAGCCACACTCATTCCAGTGTATGCACTACAGCCCGGCTGATCAGGAACTGACTTGAGGCACTTATCAAATTCCATCTTGGAGACATCCAGAAGTTTGTTAGTACTTTATACATGATGGGAGGGCGTTGAATAGGCTTGGTTCTTTCTTATACTTATTGAGTTCTCTCGTAGTACTTTTCATTGGACATACTTTGCACCGTCTACCAATCCTCTTGCAGGTGACGATGTAGGTTTGGGTCCATTCTCACTAGAATTTATCCTGAGTAGATTATGATGCGTCTTTCCTGCCTGGATTCTAAGCAGTACAGTTCGAGGGACGTCAAGCATTCCCAGTAGTTGAGATGTTGTACCGAATTCGTATAAACAGCGACGGTTCTCTTTACATTTTCCAGTACTACAATTTCTCCTGCTTTGAGGAGGCCCGTCAGTATACGGGCTTACAGCTTACAGAGAACAAGTGACTTGAAGCTAATCATCTTTGGCTCGGCATCTCTTGTTTTGAATGTTCTCGTTATCCAGCCTGTCACTCTCCTCGCGGTCGCGAGGAGAGTGACAGGCTGGATGTGAGATCTTGTGATATTAACAATCTTAAGTCTTTCGCATTAAACTTCCTCTCTATTTCATGATCTGAGTTTGTATTTAACCCTGTTTCAGAGTACAAAGCAGCCCCAGAAGCTTTCGTAGTATATCTATTATCATACCCCTCAGAGCCACATGATTTTTGTACTCAAGATAAGTCGTAATGAACGACTGTCACTGAATAAATGAGTCACTGACTGGGCCATTACAACTTATACTGAGTACATAAACTATCGCATGAGAATATGTGTACTATGAAAGCTTCTATGAGAGAGGACAGACAGTTGTGTCACAGATAGTGGCCACTGACACAGACATGACACACCAGTGCTGTCTATGAAACTTTTGTAAGCTTTGTAGCCCAGTGGTACAGTTCTGGGCCGCATATACCAGTCTAGTGTTCGCCTCCCAGTAAACGTGTGGGTTATTATGAGATAAGAGGCACTTGGCTTAATCAGATTTGACTTGCTTTTAATATAAACACACGGAGGGTTGATCCAAGGAATGGCTGCTACCTTCCCAGTCGTTGGACTAGACACGATTACTTGACATTACCCTAGAGCAGTGTTATCATAATTAAGAATCACCTGCACACCTCCCACCCTCACCCCTGACCCCAACACACTGTGGTGCACCTGCTTCCTGCCCCTCCATCCCCACCCCACACACTCATCCTCACCACACACTCATCTTCACCACACACTCATAATCACCACACTCATCTTCACAACTCACATCTCTTTACTGCCTGCATAAAGCCAATAAAGTAGTTAAACTATTAGGAATTTCTCACATTGCTGAGTATGTACTCTAGTTAGTTAGTTCAGACTCTCAGGTAAGGACCCACTAGGGTGTACTCTATAGAGCAGAATTATATATATATATATATATATATATATATATATATATATATATATATATATATATATATATATATATATATACTCACTGATTTTCATGATGGTGTTTGACTCAACTGGTAGCGGCCTCAGCTCACACACTGAGGTACGAGTGGAAATGTTTGGCATGTTTCTGTACACCTGCTGCCCTTGTTCACCTAGCAGTAAGTAGGTTCCTGGGTGTTAGTCGACTGTTGTGGGTCGCAGCTGATATCAGTGGCTTTATTGAGTTAGTCTGGGTTAATAATCCGAACATAATCATTATCATCATCATCATCATCATCATCTTACAATGATTGTTTTGGTTATTCATGTTAAATCTTCATATTTTATCACTAGTGTATGCCTATATCTATTACATTTTTATTACAGCCATTGCATAAATGTATAATAGTCTGTAAAACTATGTATAGTAAACATTAATGAAGTATATACCTCAACCAAAACTAAAAGTTTGTGTCGGTAAAAAATAACAAAGTTTAGCGTAAGAAATATCGTTTTCTTAACTTATCATTTGTTATAGAAAATGTTCGTAATGGTTGGATAACTCGGGTAAGTTGTATTTCATTTACTTATAAACAACCCAAGATGTGGGATTGACCCAAGAGGGTTATTAACTCTGGATAACCCGGAAAAAGCCAAGAAGCCTCCTTAGAATGCTGCTATGTATGATACTCTATGTAACTGTATTTGTGTATACCTGAATAAACTTACTTAAGTGTACCTGTGCCTAAATGAATTTACTTAGGCTCGCTCAGTCGCTCAGTCAGTCGCTCTGTCAGTCTGTCTCTGTCTCTCTGTCTCTGTCTCTCTCTCTCTCTGTCTCTGTCTCTCTCTCTCTCTCTCTCTCTCTCTCTCTCTCTCTCTCTCTCTCTCTCTCTCTCTCTCTCTCTCTCTCTCTCTCTCTCTATCTCTCCTATCCCCGGGAATCGTACCTGGGTCCTCTTTGGTGGTCAGCTGAACACTACCACTGGGCTGCCAGTAGTGTTTTTTTTATATGTTTCTGCCGTCATTCAGTCTGGTTTAATATTGTGTATATTTTAACAGTTCATTTTTATCCAGTGGTAAGATTGTCTTTTTCAGTGTCAAAATACAAAACAACAAATTTATGGCGCATCAGTTAATTGTTGAGGAAAAAAAGTCACTGTGCAGAGGTAGGTTTTATTGAGACAACTTTTCGCTCTATAGCGTGTTCTACACAGAGCGAAACGTTGACTATAAAGTACTGCTTTATATGTCTTTTCTTTATTACTGTGGCAGTAAGTCTCTCTTTTATCCACAGTAAGACTTGTTCTGCAAGCTGACCTAATGTGACCATTACAAACATGGGATAATTTAATATTAATGTAGATGTATATGTGCTGTATTTTAATTATGAAATCTGCATTATGTAGTTCTTGAACCGCTGTGAACACACACACACACACACACACACACACTAGTAGCGGTCAGTGAAGAGGCGGGGCCAGGAGCTAAGTCTCGACCCCTGCAACCACAATTAGGTGAGTACACACAGACACAGGCAGTGACTCCAGATAACATATCTACACTGCTGAGAAAAGGGGCAGATGAATTATGTGACCCAATACCAAAGGTATTGAGTCACTCCCTCCAGTCACGACTGCTGCCAGAAAATTGGGAAATGGTAAATGTCTTCCCTATGTTTAAAAGAGTAGACAGACAAGAGACCCTGAATTACAGGCCAGTGTCTTGAACATGCATACTGTCAAAAGTTCTGGAGAAGATAGTAAAGAAAATAATATTGGGACACTTGGAGATAAGATTCTTTACACACAAAAAAAAACAGCATGGATTTAGGGATGGAAAATCCTGTCATGTGAATTAGCTGGAATTCTAAAACAAGAAAGACAGGGTTGCTTGGACTGCATTTTCTTGGACTGTTGAAAATAATATGATACAGTTTGTACCACAGATTAGTCCAAACATTAGAACAAGCAGGGCTCTGACGGAAGGCAGAGTAACAGTAAGGGATGACCCATCCGAATGGGAGACACTAACGAGTGGGGCTTCCGCAAGAATTAGTGTTAGGATCACTACTGTTAATAATATACGTGAATGACTTACCAGAAAGAGGGAATTGAGTCGTATGTGTCACTGTTTTCTGATGATTTAAAACAAATGAAAAGAATAAGAACAGGAGAGCACAGTGATAAACTCCAGAGAGACCTCAACATAGTGGAGATGTGGTCAAACAAGTGGTTTCTCAAATTCAACCCAAGCAAATGCGATGTCATGCGCATTTGCTTGGAGAAGGCGAGAGCAAACCAGACACAGAGTACAGCATGGGAAGAGAAGCTGCAAATTTCAGGGATTCAAAATCACCTGGGGCTGAATATAACGCCGAGCATATCTCCAGAATTGTACATAAAGAGCATAACGGCATAATGATCCTCAGATTAGCATTAGGGAACTTGAATAAAGAATCCTTCAGAACCTTATACACGACACATGTTAGGCCAGTCATCGAGTACGCGACCCCAGCATGGAGCCCACACCTGGTCAAACACGCGATGAAACTGGAAAAGTTCCAAAGGTTTGCAACCAGGCTAGTACCAGAACGGAGAGGAATGAGCTATGATAGGCTGAAAGGACCGAGCCTACGACCCTAGGAAAGAGGACAAGGAACGAGACGATTACTATGTATACAGTTTTAAAAGGAATTGATATGGACAAATTGTTTGACTTAAGAGGACGAGGATCAAGCGGCCGCAGGTGGAACAGAAGACACAGATGAACCATAGGGATGTAAGGAAGTATTTCTTTAGTCTCAGGCTGGTTGAAAAGTGGAATGACTAGTATGAGGCAGCGGTGGAGGCAAACTCAATACACAGCTTCAAGAGTAGATATGATATGGCCCAGAAAGCCAGAAGTTAGTGATACCGATCAAGTGTAGGGCCAGGAGCTAAGTATCGATCCATACGAACACAAATAGGTTAGTATACACACAAAAGCGGCAATTGGAGAGGCGGGGGCAGGAGCTTAAACTCGACCCTTCCAGTCACATAATGGTGAGTACATATATGTAAACACACACTCAGGAGTTTTCTAGTTGGTGTATATACACTTAAGAGGCTACTCTAATGCTTTTATAATGGCTGCAAGTGTTCTTGTCTGGTGGTGATTATTTTACGTTCACCTTTAATGTCCTCGTATAGTCTGTAGACTTGAATCCTTATTAACCAACCAATCAACTATGGATTAGAGTGTGTGTGTGTGTGTGTGTATATATATATATATATATATATATATATATATATATATATATATATATATATATATATATATATATATATAATACATAAACAGTATATAAATATAGTATACTATGAAAAATAGAAAACGGTGATATCAATATCAAGGAACTATAAAAAGTAGAAGAAGTTAAGGCAGATACACTCACAGTACAAACTAAAAGACAACACCTGCAGAGGAGATGTTACTACGTGAGTGTGTCTTTGTTATGGATGTGACTGTGAGTATCTCCTCTTATAAGCCCTCACGTTTCCTTATAGTTCCTTGATAATGTGAGTAGTCACGAAAGGCTGAATTCTTCTATTTTTCATAGTGATTGTCTTGCTATTAATATATATATATATTATATATATATATATATATATATATATATATATATATATATATATATATATATATATATATATATATATATATATATATATATATATATATATATATATATATATATATATATATATATATATATATATATATATATATATATATATATATATATATATATATATATATATATATATATATATATATATAAATTAAGGTATGTAACTGAAAATGTATTTTAAAGTCTGTATTACGGTTTAAATTATCTTTGACTGATGATATATAGGAGATCTGCAGCCTTAATGACCCTCGTGTAGTTGACAGGATTTAAACCCAGCACATTTGCTCGTAATACAAGACTGTTTCATGTGGTTGATCACCTTCTGGCAGAAGAATAATTTCCTGTTATGTTGAGCACTCCAGTTTAACCATCTTAATTATTTTGCCACTCGTATGTGTCACCTTGAACGTAAAGAAGTGGTCGGATTTCTATTGTTCAACTTTTTGATAACTTGACAATAACGTCAAAGTATATTATAATAATGTTATTATTCATTTGTTTTTGTTACGTGACACAGTCACGAGCTGAGACCTGACACTCGTGACTACATGGAGGTATAACTGGAGGTGGGTGACCCTTGACTTATTTGGTACACACACTAAGACCTGCGTCAGGGAACACTTGTCCTGTGGATAACCAGTCTTCCCTAATCTAACATGTAAGAGAACAGGGAATGTAAGACATGATAAAGCACTTCCTTGTCACCATTATAAATAATAAACCTGCATATTGCCATCAGTTATGGTATACCCGTGATATGCATGTGACCGGTTTCAAGAGATCTACCTTTGCAGTTCGGTCTGAAACCAGGCTTTTCTGTTCATCCAGGGAGGTACAACTGTCTTGCCAAATGCGTGTGAAACGGAAGCCTGTAATTGTTTTACATAAGGTAGGATTGCTGGTCTCTTCTTTCTGTCTCATAAACAAGCAAGAAAACAGGTACGTCTTGCTACTTCTACTTACACTAGGCCGGCCGGATGGCTCTCAAATCCACCAAGTTTCCTCATGAAAACTTATATACTTGATCCGGCAGTGTTTCTGATATCTTCTGGTTAAGATGTTACATAGTCTTGATGGAAGCACCTTCAATAGTCTGGGCCCATGAATGTTGATACAGTTTTCTTTATTGTGCTCATGGCGCCCCTACTATTCACTGGATCGATTTTACACTTGTAGAAGGCTTCAAGAAGAAACTGGAAAAGTATCTTTACCAGATGCCAGATCAACCAGGCTGTGGTGGATATGTGGGACAGCGGACCTCCAGCAGCAGCAGCCTGGTTGACCAGGCAAGCACCAGACGAGCCTGGCCCATGGCCGGGCTCAGAGAGTAGTTAAACTCTTGAAACTCTTCAAAGGTAAGGTGTCGCTACTGCAGTGTCTAGGCGCTAGTCTGCAGAATCTTGTTTCACCTTCCCAGCTGGTGTTGTTTAGTCTGCTTGCTCGTAGGCTTTATGCAAATTCCTCTTTCTTATAAAAATGCTAATTTGTTATTAGCCTGTTTGTTATTTTTATTGAAAAAATTGGGATATTATATACTACGCCATAACTAGTGAATACCCTGCGTAATTGGCTAGTTATTCATTGGTAATATTTGAGTGCATTATGCAGAACTGTGCTCTTCGTTTTGCGTCCATTGATGTATACGGGTGTATCTCTCTTCGATCGCGCAGGGACCGAAACATCGTCTCGCTTATGAGAGACACCTGGTGTGTACTCACCTGTTTGTGGTTGCAGGGGTTGAGTCATAGCTCCTGGCCCCGCCTCTTCGCTGGTCGCTACTAGGTCCACTCTCTCCCTGCTCCATGAGCTTTATCGTATTTCTTCTTATAGCTATGTATGGTTCCTGCCTCCACTACATCACTCTCCGGATTGTTACACTTCCTGACAACTCTATGACTGAAGAAATACTTCCTAACATCCGCGACTCATCTGAGTTTTCAACTTCTAGTTGTGACCCCTTGTTGCTGTGTCATATCTCAAACATTCTGACCCTATCCACCTTGTCAATTCCTCTCAGTATTTTATATGTCGTTATCATGTCCCTCCTAACCCTCCTGTCCTCCAATGTTGTTAGGTTGAGTTCCCTTAACCTCTCCTCGTGTGTGTGTGTGTGTGTGTGTGTGTTAGCCACAAGCGTTACATACCATTGTTATATTATTATGATTGATGGAATTCAATAGGTTAAGGTGATTAAAATGATTTATCATTGTTCATGTTGACGTGTGTGAGGTGAGGCTAACATTACGTGTGTGAGGTGAGGCTAACATTACGTGTGTGAGGTGAGGCTAACATTACGTGTGTGAGGTGAGGCTAACATTACGTGTGTGAGGTGAAGCTAACATTACGTGTGTAAGGTGAAGCTAACATTACGTGTGTGAGGTGAAGCTAACATTACGTGTGTGAGGTGAAGCTAACATTACGTGTGTGAGGTGAAGCTAACATTACGTGTGTGAGGTGAAGCTAACATTACGTGTGTGAGGTGAAGCTAACATTACGTGTGTGAGGTGAGGCTAACATTACGTGTGTGAGGTGAGGCTAACATTACGTGTGTGAGGTGAAGCTAACATTACGTGTGTGAGGTGAGGCTAACATTACGTGTGTGAGGTGAAGCTAACATTACGTGTGTGAGGTGAAGCTAACATTACGTGTGTGAGGTGAAGCTAACATTACGTGTGTGAGTGAGGCTAACATTACGTGTGTGAGGTGAGGCTAACATTACGTGTGTGAGGTGAGGCTAACATTACGTGTGTGAGGTGAGGCTAACATTACGTGTGTGAGGTGAAGCTAACATTACGTGTGTGAGGTGAAGCTAAAATTACGTGTGTGAGGTGAGGCTAACATTACGTGTGTGAGGTGAAGCTAACATTACGTGTGTGAGGTGAAGCTAACAGAGTGTATCATTGCAGGACTGGAACCCTCGCAGTCTCTCTACCTTCTCAACGTTCCGGGGCAGCCAGGACTCCCCTCCACCCATGGGCCTCAACGGCCACCTCAACGGCACTCTCCACGTCAATGGCACCAATGGCGTGGGTGGCGGCGTGTCCGTGGTGGCCAAGACCAACGGCACTGTGAGGGTGGGCGGCATCACCCCGCCCACCACCCCGCCCCACCTGGACGCCCCTGACGTCATCCCTCATTTCCACAAGTTCACCCCGGAGGTGGTAAACCACATGCCCAAGCCGTTACTGGGCATGCCCGTAGTGCCCCCCAGCGTGGAGGGTATGACCCGCCCACGGCACGCACATAGTAAGTCCCTAGTGGACTATGAGCTCCAGCAGCCGCCCACGCCGCCCAAACACGCCCACTCTCGCTCACTCCTAGACAACATGGACCTCCTGCCTCCCAAGTCTCCTGATGGGGTAAGATAATCTCTCTTACTGTACTTGATTACCAGACGGTGGATCGAGCCTCCATCACTCCTTGTGCTGATATTAATAATAATATGTAATATTGTTATTAAATAATTATAACACTAATAACAGCATGGTTGTGACGCCTGTACTTCACCATGGTTGTGACGTGTGTATTTAGCGCTCACAGGTTGACCTTTGAGGTCATTCTAATGTCTCTCACGCGGAACAAATAAAGTTTATACATTTTTTTCACCTAAATTCCTTTGATTTAATATGTCTGTTCCGCAAAGCGCTGGTAATGTGCTCTACGGAACCCAGAGGGAGGCGAGAGGCAGGCACTTATTGGCCACTTTATTATGTACAGCTATGCATCTGCTCGTTAATGCAAATATCTAATCGACCAATCACGTGTCAGTGCCTCAATGCCTACGAACATGCTGACAGTGCCAAGATGCTCAGTTGTTGTTCAGAGTGAACATCAAAATGGGGAAGAAATGTGATCTAAGTGACTTTGATCGTGGAATGATTGTTGGTGCCAGACAGACGGGGTGGGTTGAGTATTTCAGGAACTGACGATCTCCTGGGATTTTCACACGCATCCAAAACATCCAGTGAGTGGAAGTTCTATGGGCGAAAACGCCTTGTTTTTGAGAGGTCAGAGGAGAATGGCCAGACTGGTTCAAGCTGACCACACTGGTTACACACCTGTCTGTTAAGAACAGAAAACTGATTCTACAGTGAAGACTGGCTCACCATAACTGGACACTTGAAGATTGGAAAAACGTCGCCTAGTCTGACGAATTGCGATTTCTGCTGTGACATTCAGATGATAAAGTCTGAATATCACGTAAACCTTTGGGAGGAGGTGGAACAGGAGATTTAAAGCAACTGCATGATACTATGATGTCAATATGGGCCAGAATCTCTTAAGGAATGTTACCAGCACCGTGTTGAATCCATACCACGAGGATTCAGACTTCTGGGGGCAAAGGGAAGCCCTACACAGTACTAGAAGGCTGTACCCGTGCTGTAAATGATTCTCAATCACTTACAGCATAGAGATATGGGAGGAAATGTGCAATAAACCCAGTGAAACGCAGGGGCACCATAGACAATTAGAGAATACTATGCCAACATCCATGGTCGAACATCAAAGATAATGTAGATATTAAGAAAAAAATGCTGCCAACAGTAACAGCCTTGTTGATCAGGCCCTGATCCACCATGAAGCCTGGTCACAGACCGGGCCGCTGGGGCGTTGACCCCTGGAACTCTCTCCAGGTAAACTACCTACTACAAGTACCAGACCAAGCAGGTTGTGATCTCTACGTAGGTCTGAGGAAAGGTGTCAGCAGAATATTGACGGACAAAGCAGTCAGTAAGGTTGTCTGGTGTCAGACAAGGTCGTGTGTCTGGTGTCAGACAAGGTCGTGTGTCTGGTGTCAGACAAGGTCGTGTGTCTGGTGTCAGACAAGGTCGTGTGTCTGGTGTCAGACAAGGTCGTGTGTCTGGTGTCAGACAAGGTCGTGTCTGGTGTAGACAAGGTCGTGTGTCTGGTGTCAGACAAGGTCGTGTGTCTGGTGTCAGACAAGGTCGTGTGTCTGGTGTCAGACAAGGTCGTGTGTCTGGTGTCAGACAAGGTCGTGAGTGTTGAAGAACCATAGACACCTGCGACGGTATGTCGCAGGTGGAGGTGTGAACGCCGCCTCCTGCCTATAATAATGTCTACACCAGGATGATGTTATTTCCTGGAGCGTGTGGAGGCAGCCTCAACGATGCATCCATTTGTCAACACACACCCAGCTGACGTGACTCGTATTGACAGGTGTTGTAACTCCCACATATTGACACCTGTTGTCAAACATTTGATACATGGAGAAGAACTGAAATTTTCCCATAACCAAAATAGTTGACACTACCTGTAAGAATGATCACTGAACCTCCCTTCACTTGTGTTCATTATTATTTACTATCGTGGAAGCGATATGATCTCCAGAGGTGATACAATTACTGTGGCATGGAAGGTAATGGGGGTAGCATTACACTACAAGTGATGTTGCATGTAACGCGTGACAACCAGGATAGCCGCGTACTGACGGTTCTTCCCACCTTCACTACCAGAATAAGTTCAGTCAAGGTCATAAATTACTGGGAACGCTTGAAGTGTCTTGAACTGTACTCCCTGGAATGTAGACGACGAAGATATAATTTACACCTGGAAAAAACTAAAAGATTGGTCCTTACCAGAGCAAGAGGATCGGCATGCAGTGCAAGATACCTCCACTGAAAAACAGGTGTGTAATGAGTACACTAAGAGAGACTTGTATATGTAAAAGACCTAAGACAGTTCAACACCCTCCCTTCACAGAAGAGGAATTACCAACAGACCTCCTCATAGCTGTCTTCAAGAGAACACTTTGCAAGTTCCTCATGTTAGTTCCTAATCAACTGGACTGTGGTGCCTATGTTGGAGTGTGTGCAGCCTGCATCAAGAGCCTGATTAATCAGGCTGTCAGCCAGGAAGCATGATCCTTGGACTGGGCAGCACGGTAGTGAACCCAGGAACTATAAATTATTATGCATCATCCTCGTCTAAGATATAAAGGTATAGTTTGATGAACTTCACGCGTTCCCAGTAATTTAGGTATTCGATAAAATTTTATCAGCAATGAAGAAAGGTGCTGGCTGCATCCTTCACCTCTGTAATTTCTCCTGCAATGGGCTGTTAGTGTACAGCAGTATTCCATGACACCGCATGACACTAAATATTATACTACATGAAAACCAAATATTGCATTACACGGGACCAAATATTGTACAGCATACCATCAAACACAAACATAACACACCCCTTTAATTTCCTGACACAGAATACTCTATTAATTTTATCTCATAATGGCATTCTGCAGACCTTCAGCTGACACTGTTGCCAGACCTTCCACCACAGTGTTACCATAGCCCTCCACCACAGTGTTACCATACCCTCCACAGTGTTACCATAGCCCTCCACCACAGTGTTACCATACCCTCCACCACAGTGTTACCATACCCTCCACCACAGTGTTACCATACCCTCCACCACAGTGTTACCATACCCTCCACCACAGTGTTACCATAGCCCTCCACCACAGTGTTACCATACCCTCCACAGTGTTACCATAGCCCTCCACCACAGTGTTACCATACCCTCCATCACAGTGTTACCATACCCTCCATCACAGTGTTACCATACCCTCCATCACATTGTTACCACACCCTCCATCACAGTGTAACCATACCCTCCATCACAGTGTTACCATACCTTCCATCACAGTGTTACCATACCCTCCATCACAGTGTTACCATACCCTCCATCACAGTGTTACCATACCCTCCATCACAGTGTTACCATACCCTCCACCACAGTGGTACCATAACCCTCCACCACAGTGGTACCATACCCTCCACCACAGTGTTACCATAACCCTCCACCACAGTGGTACCATACCTTCCACCACAGTGTTACCATAACCCTCCACCACAGTGGTACCATAACCCTCCACCACAGTGTTACCATAACCCTCCACCACAGTGGTACCATAACCCTCCACCACAGTGTTACCATAACCCTCCACCACAGTGTTACCATAACCCTCCACCACAGTGGTACCATACCCTCCACCACAGTGTTACCATAACCCTCCACCACAGTGGTACCATACCTTCCACCACAGTGTTACCATAACCCTCCACCACAGTGTTACCATAACCCTCCACCACAGTGGTACCATAACCCTCCACCACAGTGTTACCATAACCCTCCACCACAGTGTTACCATAACCCTCCACCACAGTGGTACCATACCTTCCACCACAGTGTTACATAACCCTCCACCACAGTGGTACCATAACCCTCCACCACAGTGTTACCATACCCTCCACCACAGTGTTACCATAACCCTCCACCACAGTGGTACCATACCCTCCACCACAGTGTTACCATACCTGACTACACACTAAGGAGTCTTATATCCTATGAGAGGAAGTCAAGACTGCTCTATGTTAGGTTAAAAAGGACACAACGTTTCACTCTCCAGGAGCTTTATCAAGCCGTTACTGGCTTGACAAAGCTCCCGGTAAGCGAAACGTTGCCACAATAAAATGTCACATTAGTTGCATCTGTGTCCTTTTACCTAACATATTGTGAGTAATTCTACCAACATTAATACAAGACTGTTCTAGCCTGCCAGTCTTTGCAAATTCCCATCTATTTTTCTAACGATGCAATGTTGCAACAATCTCTGTACCATCTTAGAAATGTTATAGGACTCGGTGTTTTGAATGTGTGTTTTTTAAATAAAGGCCTAAAACTGGCTGTATTTAAGTGTGTTCTCTCACATTCTATAATGGGAACTGTCTCTCATCCACACGGGATTATAGTTTGCTGATAACAATATACTATACTTGGTTGGCACTTTCAATGATGACCTGATCTTGGCTCTCACCTCGCCTCGC
The DNA here is from genome assembly GCA_009830355.1 of Cherax destructor. Lineage (NCBI taxonomy): Eukaryota > Metazoa > Arthropoda > Malacostraca > Decapoda > Parastacidae > Cherax > Cherax destructor. The sequence continues at coordinate 135,930 of WNWK01000495.1, forward strand.
CACTTGACCTGACCTGACCTGACTTCTCTTATTGTTTCTCTCACATCATAATGATCAAGAACGATCCGAAAGATTGTCTTACGTTTCTTTCTGAACTGAAGGTGAGTTTTTAATTGTTCCAGGAAGGGTATAGTGACTCATTGTTCCAGGCACGGTATAGTGACTTACTGTTCCAGGAAGGGTATAGTGACCCACTGTTCCAGGAATGGAATAGTGACTTATTGTTCCAGGAAGGGTATAGTGACTCATTGTTCCAGGCACGGTATAGTGACTTACTGTTCCAGGAAGGGTATAGTGACTCATTGTTCCAGGCAAGGTATAGTGACTTACTGTTCCAGGAAGGGTATAGTGACTCATTGTTCCAGGAATGGAATAGTGACTTATTGTTCCAGGAAGGGTATAGTGACTCATTGTTCCAGGCACGGTATAGTGACTTAATGTTCCAGGAAGGGTATAGTGACTCATTGTTCCAGACACGGTCTAGTGACTTAGATTTTCCACATTACGAATGCACTTGACTGACAATAACGTTAACAACACCGTGCTTGTGGAGAAGCCGAGTGCGCATGTGCAGTGCTCGGAGAGAGGGGAAATTAATTCACAGTTCTTGTAGTTTCTGAGTCACTTTGACTCGTTACTACACGACGCGGTTAATAGAATCAAAGAAAGTACTTTGACGTAGGAAATAGAATAGAAGCCCGAGTTTGTCTGCTTCAAACGTTAGAAAAATTGTTATAGGTGCAGTTATAGATCTATAATTAACATGATATGGTGAGTGTAAACAAAGAGGTTAATGACTGACCTGTGCTGAGGTAACTTAGGCTCCAGCACCTGCTGACTCCCTCACCTGCTGACTCCATCACCTGCTGACTACCTCACCTGCTGACTCCATCACTTGCTGACTCCATCACCTGCTGATTCAATGTAAATTTGTCACAAAATCTGTAGAGTTCTCTAACTTAAATTAGCTGTTACTCTGTAACTACTTCAAATTACTTACCTGTTACCTCGTAACTACTTGAAATTACTCACCTATTATCTCGTAACTACATTAACAATACTTATTCTTTAGTATGTAACTGCTTAACATCTGTTCTTCATTAGCATACATGTATGTAACCTGTGTGTGTATGTGCTCCAGCAGCCTGACATTAACATACATGTATGTAACCTGTGTGTGCTCCAGCAGCCTGACATTAACATACATGTATGTAACCTGTGTGTGTGCTCCAGCAGCCTGACATTAACATACATGTATGTAACCTGTGTGTGTATGTGCTCCAGCAGCCTGACATTAACATACATGTATGTAACCTGTGTGTGCTCCAGCAGGCTGACATTAGCATACATGTATGTAACCTGTGTGTGTGTATGTGCTCCAGCAGCCTGACATTAACATACATGTATGTAACCTGTGTGTGCTCCAGCAGGCTGACATTAACTTACATGTATGTAACCTGTGTGTGTGCTCCAGTAGGCTGACATTAACATACATGTATGTAACCTGTGTGTGTGCTCCAGTAGGCTGACATTAACATACATGTATGTAACCTGTGTGTGTGCTCCAGTAGGCTGACATTAACATACATGTATGTAACCTGTGTGTGCTACAGCAGGCTGACATTATCATACATGTATGTAACCTGACTCTCCTCTCCTCCTCCAGGTAGGCGTCACAGAGATCAATCTGTTCCTAGGCCCCGCCGACCGCCGCTTCGGTTTCTCTGTTGTGGGAGGCGTTGACGAAGGCTTCCCACCCAGGATAGATGAGATGGCCAAGGGTGAGTACCCCGCATTCTTTGATTACCACGCATTGTGTGAGTACCTCACACTATGAATACCACACTGTGTGAGTACCTAACACTGATTACCCCACACTTGTATGATTTCCCAATACTTTAAGTGTCCCATACTGTTTGTCCTACGCAATACTACATGCAACTCTCAAGACTCAAGTGCTTGCCTTCAAACCTTCAAAACAGGCGCCACTTATTTCCACGACGTCAGAGAGTGAAATTTAAGTGTGTGTAGGAGCACATTTGATATTTTTACGTGTAAAATACTGTGAATTTTTTCATTCTTTCTCAATTACGGTGAATAAACTTGACTCCACCTCTTCTGGATGTCTTCAGTAATTAATGGTTGATGCGTCTTATGGTCAGGATAGTACTCATTAAGTTCAAAATCTGGGAATAGTTTGATTCCATGTAATAACAAGAGGATGCCTCTTATCATCTGATCGATTTCATATTTTCATCCCTGGCGTGTTTTCCAGGACCCTGGCGTGTTTTCCAGGACCCTGGCGTGTTTTCCAGGACCCTGGCGTGTTTTCCAGGACCCTGGCGTGTTTTCCAGGACCCTGGCGTGTTTTCCAGGACCCTGGCGTGTTTTCCAGGACCCTGGCGTGTTTTCCAAGACCCTGGCGTGTTTTCCAGGAAGCAACAAGGCTCACCTTACTGGGCTGAAGCATTAGACACATGTGCAACATCTGGGTACTATTATTTGTAGACGTTTCGCCAACCAGTGGCTTTATCAATACATTACATTACAAGGACTTAATGTGAAGGATTATATACAAAAAGATGATGTAATCAGTCCCTCAACCTTGAAGTTGAAGAACACCTTAAGTCTTCAAGACTACGGTGACCTTCACCACTGATAAAGTCACTGCTTGGTGAAACGTCTACAAATAAAGATACCCAGATGATGTAGATGTGTCTAATGCTTCATGTTGACGGTATCGTACCATTTATGTACACCTTACTGGGCTGCATTAGTCCCAATTTGCCAATTTTATTAAATAATTAGTATATTGATTTCAACAACTAAAGAACTCCTCGTGTGTTGGGCTTTAAAATATTAACTAATGCATGCCAAAATAAGGATGACACTATAAGCTTAAACTGTATAGAGGCAAATTCTAAATTTTATGACTATGTTAAAAAAGTATTGTAATTGTTGGAGCCATTTCCAAAGAATGTTTTTTTCTGATTGGCTTCAAACTTTGAGTGTTGATGTGCTTTAGTTAAAGGAAGTTGACTTTCACGCTGATCTGTAAATTTTAAATTGGTGAGCGTATGCAGTAAGGGGACACCACCCCTGGGTGACGCAACGACAGAAATACAGCCAGTGTTGGCGAGGCTTGTCCTCTGCTGTTTCAGGTGATACTTGTATACTCCTGGAGGACAGCAGCTGGGTGACAACACACTAGTTCTTGTTCAGCAGGGTGACGACACACTAGTTCTTGTTCAGCAGGGTGACAACACACTAGTTCTTGTTCAGCTGGGTGACGACACACTAGTTCTTGTTCAGCTGGGTGACGACACACTAGTTCTTGTTCAGCAGGGTGACGACACACTAGTTCTTGTTCAGCTGGGTGACGACACACTAGTTCTTGTTCAGCAGGGTGACAACACACTAGTTCTTGTTCAGCTGGGTGACGACACACTAGTTCTTGTTCAGCTGGGTGACGACACACTAGTTCTTGTTCAGCAGGGTGACAACACACTAGTTCTTGTTCAGCTGGGTGACAACACACTAGTTCTTGTTCAGCAGGGTGACAACACACTAGTTCTTGTTCAGCTGGGTGACGACACACTAGTTCTTGTTCAGCTGGGTGACGACACACTAGTTCTTGTTCAGCAGGGTGACAACACACTAGTTCTTGTTCAGCAGGGTGACAACACACTAGTTCTTGTTCAGCAGGGTGACAACACACTAGTTCTTGTTCAGCTGGGTGACGACACACTAGTTCTTGTTCAGCTGGGTGACGACACACTAGTTCTTGTTCAGCAGGGTGACAACACACTAGTTCTTGTTCAGCAGGGTGACAACACACTAGTTCTTGTTCAGCTGGGTGACGACACACTAGTTCTTGTTCAGCAGGGTGACAACACACTAGTTCTTGTTCAGCAGGGTGACAACACACTAGTTCTTGTTCAGCTGGGTGACAACACACTAGTTCTTGTTCAGCTGGGTGACGACACACTAGTTCTTATTCAGCAGGGTGACAACACACTAGTTCTTGTTCAGCTGGGTGACGACACACTAGTTCTTGTTCAGCAGGGTGACAACACACTAGTTCTTGTTCATATGGGTGACAACACACTAGTTCTTGTTCAGCTGGGTGACAACACACTAGTTCTTGTTCAGCAGGGTGACAACACACTAGTTCTTGTTCAGCTGGGTGACAACACACTAGCTCTTGTTCAGCTGGGTGACAACACACTAGCTCTTGTTCAGCTGGGTGACAACACACTAGCTCTTGTTCAGCTGGGTGACAACACACTAGTTCTTGTTCAGCTGGGTAACAACACACTAGTTCTTGTTCAGCAGGGTGACAACACACTAGTTCTTGTTCAGCAGGGTGACAACACACTAGTTCTTGTTCAGCTGGGTGACAACACACTAGTTCTTGTTCAGCTGGGTGACAACACACTAGTTCTTGTTCAGCTGGGTGACGACACACTAGTTCTTGTTCAGCTGGGTGAAGTCAACACTAGTTCTTGTTCAGCAGGGTGACAACACAATAGTTCTTGTTCAGCTGGGTGACAACACACTAGTTCTTGTTCAACTGGGTGACGATACACTAGTTCTTGTTCAGCAGGGTGACGACACACTAGTTCTTGTTCAGCTGGGTGAAGACAACACTAGTTCTTGTTCAGCGGGGTGACGACACACTAGTTCTTGTTCAGCGGGGTGACGACACACTAGTTCTTGTTCAGCAGGGTGAAGACAACACTAGTTCTTGTTCAGCGGGGTGACGACACACTAGTTCTTGTTCAGCGGGGTGACGACACACTAGTTCTTGTTCAGCAGGGTGAAGACAACACTAGTTCTTGTTCAGCTGGGTGAAAACAACACTAGTTCTTGTTCAGCTGGGTGACGACACACTAGTTCTTGTTCAGCTGGGTGACGACACACTAGTTCTTGTTCAGCAGGGTGACGACACACTAGTTCTTGTTCAGCAGGGTGACGACACACTAGTTCTTGTTCAGCTGGGTGAAGACAACACTAGTTCTTGTTCAGCTGGGTGACGACACACTAGTTCTTGTTCAGCTGGGTGACAACACACTAGTTCTTGTTCAGCGGGGTGACGACACACTAGTTCTTGTTCAGCGCTGTGACGACACACTAGTTCTTGTTCAGCAGGGTGAAGACAACACTAGTTCTTGTTCAGCTGGGTGAAAACAACACTAGTTCTTGTTCAGCTGGGTGACGACACACTAGTTCTTGTTCAGCTGGGTGACGACACACTAGTTCTTGTTCAGCAGGGTGACAACACACTAGTTCTTGTTCAGCAGGGTGACGACACACTAGTTCTTGTTCAGCAGGGTGACGACACACTAGTTCTTGTTCAGCAGGGTGACGACACACTAGTTCTTGTTCAGCTGGGTGAAGACAACACTAGTTCTTGTTCAGCTGGGTGACGACACACTAGTTCTTGTTCAGCTGGGTGACAACACACTAGTTCTTGTTCAGCAGGGTGACAACACACTAATTCTTGTTCAGCTGGGTGACGACACACTAGTTCTTGTTCAGCAGGGTGACAACACACTAGTTCTTGTTCAGCTGGGTGACGACACAAGTCCTTGCTCAGCAGGGTGACAACACACAAGTCCTTGCTCAGCAGGGTGACAATACATAAGTTCTCTATCTAATTACATGGAGAAGTTCTCTCAAGTTAGGCTGCCCAACACTGATATTAACACCTTCCTGGCATACCAGCTCACACCTCCTTCTTCTCCTGCTCCTCTTCTGTCTGCTGCTGCTCTTGATTCTGCTTCAGCTATAGGTGCTACTGCAGCTGCTGCTCATACTTCAGCAGCTGATCGTGTTGTTCCAAATCTGCTTATCCTCTGTTGTCTCAAACCTGCTTATATGTCTGCTTCGCCATTACTGCTGTTGTTGTTGTTGAAGAATTAGACACGTTCAAATTTTCTGTATCTTTATTGTAGACGTTTCGCCATCCAGTGGCTTTATCAATACAAATTCAAGGAGATGACTAGAAGATAGTAGAACTATATACAAAAGATGAGGTGATCAGTCCATCATCCTTGGAGTTGGTGAAGAGTAGCGTTGTCTTGAAGAGTTTGAAGCACAGGCATGAAGATTGGCGCTTATATACTGACCTCAGGTGAGGGATGTGTAGTAAATGAAGACATTGTCACTGGTAGGCGGGATTTCCCAGTGGAAGTAGGTCACACCCGAGGCACGGGCCAGTAGTAGTTAAAGAAGGTTGTGGAGATGTCCTCTGAACCAAGCTTTTATGATGTAGTGTCTGACAAGTTGTAGATGTTTGGTATGCGATACCGGCAAGATAAAGTATCTTGTTGGTATTGTATACCATACATTTACAAGTTGCTGCTGATACTACTACTAGTAGTAGTAGTACTGCTGTTGACTATTTCTCTCTACTATCACTGGGTGCTGGTGTTGTCGTGCACCTGCCACAATTGATCAATGAGCATCTTGCTTGCACCTCACATTTATCCTCAGATCAGTGGATAATATCCTGGTGGTGTCAGGTTTACGTCCGCCTTCACTCTTCCCATCAAGACCGATCAGTGAGGCTCCGTAACCTCTTCCAACACCTGTGATGGCATAGAATATTACCTTTATTTTCACTGGGAAGAACTAAACTCGTAGGGAATAGTAAGTATTCAGATTTGAGATGAGGCGAATGGCTTGTCTACTGTGTGTCTAGGTGTAATATCATCAGGTATGGGTGTGGATATGCAATGTATGTTAATCTGGAGACAGATGGTTGAAAATTACGTGTTTGATGTAGCCTGGATAATGAAGCTGAGGGAAATGGTAATGAGGTCAAACTGTGACTTATCCAAACATATACTGAAAAAAAAAATAGATTCTCAATCCACTTGAAAAAAAAAAGAACTTTTGTAGTTTCAGTAGATCTGATTGCTGATAAATTGCTTCCAAGTGATAATCTCGCAGTACTGGAGGAACTGATTGTATGAACCTTGTGGGTTTAGCGCTTAGTTATGATTATAATAATAATGGAGGCACTGTTTTCAACTTTTTCAAAGTGAAATAAACGCAAGAATATTCCCCAGTTGAGAGCAGAGTCGCTTGAACTAAACTGACCGAAGACTGAAGAACACTTGTGCGTTCTACTTTATGTGCTTCGCCGGTATTTGTCCCGACCCGGGTCTTGTCCAGTTGGTGACCCGGGTCTTGTCCAGTTGGTGACCCGGGTCTTGTCCAGTTGGTGACCCGGGTCTTGTCCAGTTGGTGACCCGGGTCTTGTCCAGTTGGTGACCCGGGTCTTGTCCAGTTGGTGACCCGGGTCTTGTCCAGTTGGTGACCCGGGTCTTGTCCAGTTGGTGACCCGGGTCTTGTCCAGTTGGTGACCCGGGTCTTGTCCAGTTGGTGACCCGGGTCTTGTCCAGTTGGTGACCCGGGTCTTGTCCAGTTGGTGACCCGGGTCTTGTCCAGTTGGTGACCCGGGTCTTGTCCAGTTGGTGACCCGGGTCTTGTCGTTGGTGACCCGGTCTTGTCCAGTTGGTGACCCGGGTCTTGTCCAGTTGGTGACCCGGGTCTTGTCCAGTTGGTGACCCGGGTCTTGTCCAGTTGGTGACCCGGGTCTTGTCCAGTTGGTGACCCGGGTCTTGTCCAGTTGGTGACCCGGGTCTTGTCCAGTTGGTGACCCGGGTCTTGTCCAGTTGGTGACCCGGGTCTTGTCCAGTTGGTGACCCGGGTCTTGTCCCGTTGGTGACCCGGGTCTTGTCCATCTGTCCCGACCTGGGTCTTGTCCAGTTGGTGACCCGGGTCTTGTCCAGTTGGTGACCCGGGTCTTGTCCAGTTGGTGACCCGGGTCTTGTCCAGTTGGTGACCCGGGTCTTGTCCAGTTGTCCCGACCCGGGTTTTGGCCAGTTGGTGACCCGGGTCTTGTCCATTGGTGACCCGGGTCTTGTCCAGTTGGTGACCCGGGTCTTGTCAGTTGGTGACCCGGGTCTTGTCCAGTTGGTGACCCGGGTCTGTCATAGTCCGACCGGTCTTGTCCAGTTGGTGACCCGGGTCTTGTCCATTGGTGACCCGGGTCTTGTCCAGTTGGTGACCCGGGTCTTGCCATTGTACCCGGTCTTTCAGGTGACCCGGGTCTTGTCCAGTTGGTGACCCGGGTCTTGTCAGTTGGTGACCCGGGTCTTGTCCAGTTGGTGACCCGGGTCTTGTCCAGTTGGTGACCCGGGTCTTGTCCAGTTGGTGACCCGGGTCTTGTCAGTTGTGACCCGGGTCTTGTCCAGTTGGTGACCCGGGTCTGTCCAGCTTGTCTGTCCCGCCGGTCTTGTCAGTTGGTGACCCGGTCTGTCTTCGACCTTTCAGTTGTACCCAGTCTTGTATGTGACCCGGGTCTTGTCCAGTTGGTGACCCAGGTCTTGTCATTGTGACCCGGGTCTTGTCCAGTTGGTGACCCGGGTCTTGTCCAGTGTGTGACCCGGGTCTTGTCAGTTGGTGACCCGGTCTTGTCCAGATGTGACGGGTCTTGTCCAGTTGGTGACCCGGGTCTTGTCAGTTGTGACCGCAGAGCTTGTCCAGTTGTGACCCAGGTGCTTGTCCAGTGTGACGGGTCTTGTCCAGTTGGTGACCCGGGTCTTGTCCAGTTTGGTGACCCAGGTCTTAGATGCCAGTCTTGTGACGCGTCCATGGTGATCGGTCTGTCCAGTTGTGACCCGGGTCTTGTCCAGTTGTGACCCAGGTCTTGTCCATTGGTGACCCGGGTCTTGTCAGTGTGACCCGGGTCTTGTCGAGTGACCCGGGTCTTGTCATGTGACCTGGGTCTTGTCCAGTTGGTGACCCGGGTGCATTGTGACCCAGGCTATGGTGACCCGGGTCTTGTCAGTTGGTGACCCGGGTCTTGTCAGTTGGTGACCCGGGTCTTGTCCAGTTGGTGACCGGGTCTTGTCAGTTGGTGACCCGGGTCTTGTCCAGTTGGTGACCCGGGTCTTGTCAGTTGGTGACCGGGTCTTGTCAGTTGTGACCCGGGTCTTGTCAGTTGGTGACCGGGTCTTGTCCAGTTGGTGACCCGGGTCTTGTCAATTGGTGACCCGGGTCTTGTCAGTTGGTGACCCGGGTCTTGTCCCCTGTAGTGACCAGGTCTTGTCAGTTGGTGACCCGGGTCTTGTCCATTGTGACCCGGGTCTTGTCCAGTTGGTGACCCGGTTGTCGTGGTGACCCAGGTCTTGTCCAGTTGTGACCGGTCTTGTGCCAGTTGGTGACCCGGGTCTTGTCCAGTTGGTGACCCGGGTCTTGTCCCGTTGGTGACCCGGTCTTGTCATTGTGACCGGGTCTTGTCCAGTTGTGACCGGGTCTTGTCCAGTTGGTGACCCGGGTCTTGTCCAGTTGTGACCCGGGTCTTGTCCAGTTGGTGACCCGGGTCTTGTCCAGTTGGTGACCCGGGTCTTGTCATTGTGACGGGCTTGTCAGTGTGACCCGGTCTTGTCATTGTGACCCAGGTTTTGGCCAGTTGGTGACGGGTCTTGTCCATTTGTGACCCGGGTCTTGTCCAGTTGGTGACCCAGGTCTTGTCCATCTGTCCGACCGGGTCTTGTCAGTTGGTGACCCGGGTCTTGTCAGTTGGTGACCCGGGTCTTGTCCAGTTGGTGACCCGGGTCTTGTCAGTTGGTGACCCGGGTCTTGTCAGTTGGTGACCCGGGTCTTGTCAGTTGGTGACCCGGGTCTTGTCAGTTGGTGACCCGGGTCTTGTCCAGTGGTGACCCGGGTCTTGTCCATTTGTCCCGACCCGGGTCTTGTCCAGTTGGTGACCCAGGTCTTGTCCATCTGTCCCGACCTGGGTCTTGTCCAGTTGGTGACCCGGGTCTTGTCCAGTTGGTGACCCGGGTCTTGTCCAGTTGGTGACCCGGGTCTTGTCCAGTTGGTGACCCGGGTCTTGTCCAGTTGGTGACCCGGGTCTTGTCCAGTTGGTGACCCGGGTCTTGTCCATTTGTCCCGACCCGGGTTTTGTCCAGTTGGTGACCCGGGTCTTGTCCATTTGTCCCGACCCGGGTCTTGTCCAGTTGGTGACCCGGGTCTTGTCCATTAGTCCCGACCCGGGTCTTGTCCAGTTGGTGACCCAGGTCTTGTCCATTTGTCCCGACCCGGGTCTTGTCCAGTTGGTGACCCGGGTCTTGTCCATTTGTCCCGACCCGGGTCTTGTCCAGTTGGTGACCCGGCGGTAAGTTTTGCCTAGCAGTGATGTGGGGCCCAGGCAACAGTGATGAAGGGGAAGGTTTACCTAGCAGTGATGTGAGGCCCAGTCAACAGTGATGTGAAGCCCAGTCAACAGTGATGTGAAGCCCAGTCAACAGTGATGTGAAGCCCAGTCAACAGTGATGTGAAGCCCAGTCAACAGTGATGTGAAGCCCAGTCAACAGTGATGTAAAGCCCAGGCAACAGTGATGTAAAGCCCAGTCAACAGTGATGTGAAACCCAGGCAACAGTGATGTGAAGCCCAGTCAACAGTGATCTGAAGCCCAGGCAACAGTGATGTGAAGCCCAGGCAACTGTGATGTGAAGCCCAGTCAACAGTGATGTGAAACCCAGGCAACAGTGATGTGAAGCCCAGTCAACAGTGATGTGAAGCCCAGGCAACAGTGATGTGAAGCCCAGGCAACAGTGATGTGAAGCCCAGGCAACAGTGATGTGAAGCCCAGGCAACAGTGATGTGAAGCCCAGGCAACAGTGATGTGAAGCCCAGGCAACAGTGATGTGAAGCCCAGTCAACAGTGAAGGGGTCAAACTAGAGACTCCTTGATGTCGCAGCAAAAAAAAAACTTTGTAAATTATAAATTCTTCGTTTTTTCAGTTGTGTTATTGTTGCTTCGTGAGTTATAAATACTTGAGGTAGTAGCTGCGAGGAAGCCAGATTTTACTGAAATGAAATAAACTTATCCTTATTGACGAAATAATACGATGCTTCGTATCATCCTAAACCTTATTTAATATTTAGATGTTTTAATATTCACTTGTTTTAACATTTAGATATTTTAATATTTAGATGTTCTAATTTTATTCAGTTTCCATTTTCCCTAAAAGATCTTAACCTTCCTTGACCTTTTTCCTCAAGACTCTAGCCCCGTCTTCCCCACCAGTGTGTTTCCTCAAGACTCTAGCCCCGTCTTCCCCACCAGTGTGTTTCCTCAAGACTCTAGCACCGTCTTCCCCACCAGTGTGTTTCCTCAAGACTCTAGCACCGTCTTCCCCACCAGTGTGTTTCCTCAAGACTCTAGCCCCGTCTTCCCCACCAGGGTGTTTCCTCAAGACTCTAGCACCGTCTTCCCCACCAGTGTGTTTCCTCAAGACTCTAGCACCGTCTTCCCCACCAGTGTGTTTCCTCAAGACTCTAGCCCCGTCTTCCCCACCAGGGTGTTTCCTCAAGACTCTAGCCCCGTCTTCCCCACCAGTGTGTTTCCTCAAGACTCTAGCCCCGTTTTCCCCACCAGTGTGTTTCCTCAAGACTCTAGCCCCGTCTTCCCCACCAGTGTGTTTCCTCAAGACTCTAGCCCCGTCTTCCCCACCAGGGTGTTTCCTCAAGACTCTAGCCCCGTCTTCCCCACCAGTGTGTTTCCTCAAGACTCTAGCCCCGTCTTCCCCACCAGGGTGTTTCCTCAAGACTCTAGCCCCGTCTTCCCCACCAGTGTGTTTCCTCAAGACTCTAGCACCGTCTTCCCCACCAGTGTGTTTCCTCAAGACTCTAGCCCCGTCTTCCCCACCAGTGTGTTTCCTCAAGACTCTAGCCCCGTCTTCCCCACCAGTGTGTTTCCTCAAGACTCTAGCCCCGTCGTCCCCACCAGTGTGTTTCCTCAAGACTCTAGCACCGTCTTCCCCACCAGTGTGTTTCCTCAAGACTAGCCCCGTCTTCCCCACCAGTGTGTTTCCTCAAGACTCTAGCACCGTCTTCCCCACCAGTGTGTTTCCTCAAGACTCTAGCACCGTCTTCCCCACCAGTGTGTTTCCTCAAGACTCTAGCCCCGTCTTCCCCACCAGTGTGTTTCCTCAAGACTCTAGCACCGTCTTCCCCACCAGTGTGTTTCCTCAAGACTCTAGCACCGTCTTCCCCAACAGTGTGTTTCCTCAAGACTCTAGCACCGTCTTCCTTAACAGTGTGTTTCCTCAAGACTCTAGCCCCGTCTTCCCCACCAGTGTGTTTCCTCAAGACTCTAGCCCCGTCTTCCCCACCAGTGTGTTTCCTCAAGACTCTAGCACCGTCTTCCCCACCAGTGTGTTTCCTCAAGACTCTAGCACCGTCTTCCCCACCAGTGTGTTTCCTCAAGACTCTAGCACCGTCTTCCCCACCAGTGTGTTTCCTCAAGACTCTAGCACCGTCTTCCCCACCAGTGTGTTTCCTCAAGACTCTAGCACCGTCTTCCCCACCAGTGTGTTTCCTCAAGACTCTAGCACCGTCTTCCCCACCAGTGTGTTTCCTCAAGACTCTAGCACCGTCTTCCCCACCAGTGTGTTTCCTCAAGACTCTAGCACCGTCTTCCCCACCAGTGTGTTTCCTCAAGACTCTAGCACCGTCTTCCCCACCAGTGTGTTTCCTCAAGACTCCAGCACCGTCTTCCCCACCAGTGTGTTTCCTCAAGACTCTAGCACCGTCTTCCCCACCAGTGTGTTTCCTCAAGACTCTAGCACCGTCTTCCCCACCAGTGTGTTTCCTCAAGACTCTAGCCCCGTCTTTCCCACCAGTGTGTTTCCTCCTCGTTGGTGACCTGTCCTCTAGATTCTAACACCGTGATATATATATATATATATATATATATATATATATATATATATATATATATATATATATATATATATATATATATATATATAGATAGATAAAGGTAGAGAAGTTTTCATTGCATTTATGGATTTAGAAAAGGCATATGATAGAGTGGATAGGGGAGCAATGTGGCAAATGTTGCAAGTGTATGGAATAGGTAGTAAGTTACTGAAGGTTGTAAAGAGTTTTTATGAGGATAGTGAGGCTCAGGTTAGGGTGTGTAGGAGAGAGGGAGCTTCCCGGTAAAAGTAGGTCTTAGACAGGGATGTGTAATGTCACCATGGTTGTTTAATATATTTATAGATGGGGTTGTAAAAGAAGTAAATGCTAGGGTGTTGGGGAGAGGGGTGGGATTAAATTATGGAGAATTAAATGCAAAATGGGAGTTGACACAGTTACTTTTTGCTGATGATACTGTGCTTATGGGAGATTTTAAAGAAAAGTTGCAAAGGTTAGTGGAAGAGTTTGGGAGAGTGTGTAAAGGTAGAAAGTTGAAAGTGAACATAGATAAGAGTAAGGTGATGAGGGTATCAAACGATTTAAATAAAGAAAAATTGGATATCACATTGGAGAGAGGGATTATGGAAGAAGTAAATGTTTTCAGATATTTGGGAGTTGACGTGTCAGCGGATGGGTTTATGAAGGATGAGGTTAACCATAGAATTGATGAAGGAAAAAAGGTGAGTGGTGCGTTGAGGTATCTGTGGAGACAAAAAACCTTATCCATGGAGGCAAAGAAGGGAATGTACGAAAGTATAGTGGTACCAACACTCTTATATGGGTGTGAAGCATGGGTTGCAAATGCTGCAGCGAGGAGGAGGCTGGAGGCAGTGGAGATGTCCTGTCTAAGGGCAATGTGTGGTGTAAATATTATGCAGAAAGTTCGGAATGTGGAAATTAGGAGAAGGTGTGGAGTTACTAAAAGTATTTGTCAGAGGGCTGAAGAGGGGTTGTTGAGGTGGTTTGGTCATTTAGAGAGAATGAATCAAAATAGAATGACTTGGAGAGCGTATAAATATGTAGGGGAAGGAAGGTGGGGTAAGGGTCGTCCTAGAAAAGGTTGGAGGGAGGGGCTAAAGGAGGTTTTGTGGGCGAGGGGCTTGGACTTCCAGCAAGCATGTGTGAGCGTGTTATATAGGAATGAATGGAGACGAATGGTTTTTGGGACCTGACGATCTGTTGGAGTGTGAGCAGGGTAACATTTTGTGAAGGGATTCAGGGAAACCAGTTAATTGATTTAGTTGGACTTGAGTCCTGGAAATGGGAAGTATAATGCCTGCACTT